>CAUYON010211169.1:0-17192 GCA_963573935.1 Arctocebus calabarensis | reverse complement strand
AAGTTGTCACTCATAAGAATGAGTGGCCATGCAAGGACACACAGAGTGGTATGATAGACACTGAAGACTAAAAAGAGGGAGGATGGGAAGGGATGAGGGATTTAAAAATCACCTATTGGGTGATGGGAACACTAAAACTGTGGTCCTCAATCAGCTACTTGTCTGTGGCCTGTTAGGAACTGGGCCACACAGCAGGAGGTGAATGGCAGGAGAGCAAGCAAAGCTTCATCTGTGTTTATAGCTGTCCCCATCACTGGCATCACTGCCAGAACCCTATCTCCGGTCAGACAAGCAGCAGCGTGAGAGCCTAGCAGGGGTGCAACCCTACTGAAAACTGCACATGCCAGGGAGGAATCCGGGTTGTTCACTCCTTATGACACTGTGATGTTTGGGGATCTGAGGTGGAGATGTAATCTGCTTAAATTGTCCCCAAACCACCCCTACTCCTCAGTCCATGGAAAAAATTGTCTACTATGAAACTGATCCCTGGTGCTGAGAAGACTGGGACTGCTGCCCTAAAAGCCCAGACTTTAGCACTATGCCACATATACATGTGATGGGATTTAACTTCTACCCCCTAAAGCTATTGGAACTTTTGAAAAATCCAAAGACCTAAACAGACACCTCATCAGAGAAGATATACGGACTGCAAATAAGCATGTGAATAGATGCTCTGCATACATTTCATCCAAGAAATTCAAATTGAAACAATAATGAGGTACCACTCGCACCTAATTAGAGTGGCCAAAACCCAGAACACTGAAAACAACAAAAGCTAGTGAGGCTGTGGCGCGACAGGAACTCTCTATTACTGCTGCTGGGAATGCAAAGTGGGACCAAAACTCTTAAAGACAGTCAGGCAGTTTCTAAATTAATCATATCCTTACCATGCAATCCAGCAGTGGCGCCCCTTGGTGTTTACCCAAAGTAGTTGGAAATGTATGGCCGTGCAAAAACCTGTACAAGGACATTTATAGCAGCTTTAGTCACAATTGCCCAAACTAGAAAGTGACCAAAATGTCCTTCAGTAGGTGAATGGATAAATAAACTGTGGTTCTGCCAGACAATGGAGCACTATTTGGTGCTGAAAGAGAAACGAGCAAGACATAAAAAGCCATGAAGGAAACTTAAAAGTACATTACTAAAGGAAAGAGGCCTACCTGAACAGGCTCCGTAACATAATTCCAATTACAGACATTATAGAAAAGGCAAAAGTATGGAGGCAATAAAAAAGAATAGTGGTTGCCAGGGAGAGAGGCTGAATAGGCAGAGTGTAAAGGATTTGGGGGACAGTGAACTACCATGGTGGATATATACACAATCACACAGCTGTCAAAACCTTTGGAAGTACAGTGCTAAGAAGGAACCCTAATGTAAATTATGATCTCCGGGTGATAATGGTGTGTCAGTGTAGGTTCATCAATGGTGACAGTGTACCACTCTCGGGAGGGATGTTGATATGGGGGAGGGTGTGCTTATGTTGGGGCACAAAAGTACATAAGTTATTCCTGTACCCTCTGCTCAACTTTGCTATGACTCTATAACTGCTCTAAAAAATAAAGTCTAAGAAAAAAGTTAATCTAAAGCAAGCCATTCATCAATACTCTAACAAGAATATATAAGTTGGAAGTACAGGTAGATATTTGGGTCAGTTGAGGTGACATTTTCTGGGCCCCTTATCTAGGATCCCAACATTCAATTAATCAGGTTTAACAACTAGCAGGTGGCCCTTCTATGTGCCCAACACTATGCATCACCTGGACTCTTCTAGAGCACTGGGTTTTGTTTTGTTTTGTTTGCAGCATGTGCTTTCTGGGGCAAGTCGCCTAGATGTACTAGAATGGCAAACGCATTCCAAAGGATCTGCCATTAACACCCGCAATGCAGCAACAGAAACAGCAAAAGGTAAACACAGCTCAGCGCAGGGCTAGTCTGTTGCCTTGGGAGCCCCCACTGTGGCATGTTCCAAAGGTGGGAGAGGGCTGATGGCATCAGCTGTGTCTACCGCCAGAAAATTTCTGGTAAAAAAGCAAAGGAAATTTGAAAGAAGAGTGGTTTCCTTTTCTCTTCCTGTTCTCTGAGCTCTAGCTTTTAACTCACAGTAACACTCAATCTGAGCCACTTTAACCACAAAAATTATTGGGAAAGAAAAAAATCGAATGCATGGTCTATTTCACTGCAGTCTAAGTGACCAGAAAAGGTCTCCTAAGCATTCGGCCGTTTGTGTTCAACCCCTTTCTCTTCCTCTCACAGATGCATTTGTCTGTTGTTGTCAATGGCTTAGAATGACAACCTCCAAATGGTTTTTCCTTTTCATATAGTTGAGTGCCGCAAAGAAATTTTATTTTGAGTTAAATTTTCATTATCAATTTATAATCAATATTCACTTTATTAAAAATTAAAACTGATGAGATTTTAAATATTAATTTATTTTATAATAGTAATTATAAACGTAGTATACGTCCGCATATACAACATATTTTAATGAAAAATAAAATACATACAAGGTCTGACATTTAACTTTGTGAACTTGCTACAGTGTACTTCTGTTGGCAGCACTGTAAAAACAACTCAGTCATCATAACCTTGATGCCTTAGTGTCTCACAGCTAAGTTCATGTCAATGTGTATCAGCATCTTGCTGAGTGGCACTTATTATTATCATTGCATATTTTTGTGTGCCATTGCAAGAATGTCAGAGTTTGAATTACAGCAATGAACAAACATTAAATTTCTTGCTAGAAACCTGCAAGAGTAGAAGTGAAATCAGGAACATGTTAGTCCAAATTTATGAGATATGCCAGGAAGAAAACAGCAGTGTACAAATGGATTAAACATTTTCGTGAAGCGAGAGAAAGCATTACTGATGAAGAGAGATCAGGGCAGCCAGTAACAAAAAAGCAAAACTGATGAAAACATTGCAAAAATTCATTGAATTGTATGACAAAATCATTGGCTAACTGTGAGAAGCATAGTAGACAAAGCAAATATCGATAGAGAAATAGGAAAACCTTAACTGAAAGATCTCAGCATGAGAATGCTGTGTGCAAAAAGATCCCATAATAGCTGACTGATGAGAAAACAGCAAAGGAGAGTTGAAGTTTGCCAAGACCTTTTAGAAGAGAGACAAGATGATGTTTTGGACTGTGTTATCACCATTGATGAAACATGGATGTACCAAGACAACCCTGAAATAAAGTGTCAAAGTACACAATGGAAGTCAGCTAATTCTCCACAACCAAAAAATTTCCCTCAATCCAAATCAAGAGTCAAAATAATGTTGCTAACCATTTTGGATATCATTATTCACTGTGAATTTGTACTAACTGGAAAGCTAACAAAATTTGCTATTTGAAATTGCTGAAAAGGCTGCATGAAAAAGTTAGATGAAAATGACCTAAATTTGCCAACTCATGGCTCTTGCATCATGTCAATGCACCAGCTCACACAGCACTGTCTGTGAGGGAGTTTTTAGGCAGTAAACAAATAGCTGTATTGGAACAACCTCCATACTCACTTGATCCAGCCCCAAATGGCATTTTCCTTTACCTGAAGACAAAGGAAATATTGAAAGGAAGACATTTTGATAACTTTCAAGACATCAAAGATAATAGAACAGCTTTGATGGCCATTCCAGAAAAAGAATTCCAAAATTGCTTTGAAGGGTGAACTAGGTGTTATCCTCAGTGCCTGCATTTCCAAGAGTATTTCAAAGGTGACCATAGTGATATTCAGCAATAAGGTATGTAGCACTTTTTCTAGGATGAGTTTGCAAACTTAACTGTCAGACCTCACATTCAAAAATAAGCAGAGAATGACATTATTTTACATTTTTACAGAATTCACATTGTCTAGATTCTGAGGAGAATAAAGAGATTCTCATATCTCTTTCTGCATTCAATCCCTGGCAAGATATTTTCATGATTCAAGTATATGAAGAAAATTCGCCCTCAAAGAGAAATGTAGTTGAAAAAGGGAGAAGTATTTTAATAACTTTTTAGATAATTCTGGCTGTTCTACCTAATTACTACACCCAAACACAATAAGTTGCTGTTTCTTAAACTATATCAATGAACTTTTCATATTCTTCTATATTCAGACCCTTCCGTCTACCTTACATTTGAATCCATGCGTGATTTGCAACATCTTATCATATATCTTTTAGAAAACCTAGGTTCACTGAGTTATATAGATCTTATACATATTGACACATTTAATTTACCTAATCAGATAAATCATTTTGTTAATATTACCACCAATCTCATCAGAAAAATGTATAAGGATTTGGGAAACTATTGAATTCACGGCAACAGAGACAAGTTTCCCAAATTCCAACTTTTTCTCGAAAGCTCATTTTTTATCATCACCAGTAAATACCATCAGTTGGAAGTTTTAGGCTCACTTCGTTCACTTTCAAGAAAATCACTGCCAAATGCCTAATGCAAATAACCACAGTTTGTCAGTTGTTCTTCAAGTAAATACGATGTTTCATGAAAAAAGCTTCTTGTTTATCTCCCATCTCAATCACAGCAGTGCTTTTCCTCCATGCAAAGATCGTATGTTGGAATGCAGCAGAAGTGTCTCGCATATACTTCTTATTTTGTCACATAGAATATTAAAAAGGTGTGCACCCAAGGGTCTAGACTTAATAACATTCATTTGTATTGCTTCTTCTGGACCTTTAAAGTGAAACTGCTTTATTCTTTTTGCTGCAAATGCAGTGATGAAAAATACAATGACTACCACTGAGGTTTGGACCTACAGTAATTTTTTAGCCACCTGAGCAAGTGAAAGTTACACTCTCTGAGCCTCAACTTTCTTATGTATAAAATAGAAACAATACAATAAATGAATGAGATTAACATATTAAAATATGTATATAAAGTGAGTGCCTGGAATATAGAAAAAACACTACACTATGGACCAAAGACATGTATGTAAGCAAGTTCATGCACAAGAGAATTATTAGAGAAAACATAAAGAACAAAGTGTTTGTTCATTAATCATTCGAAACTATTTATGGAAAGCCACAGCCTGGCTCTGTGCTCTATCATAGAGATATAGAAACAAACAGCACTGATCCCAGCTCTTAAGTAGTTTACCAGGGACACAAGCATTTAATTCGCGTGTGAGGACACAGGCTAAATGGCATTGAAAGAAAGGTATGCACAAAGTGCCAAGGCCAGGCAGTGACATCCTTGCTCGGAGTCTGAATTTGGATCTAGGAAGTCAACCTAAAAAGGGAAGATGGATTCGTGGGTCAGTTCAAGTGAAGACGACAGACCTAGATCTGATGAAGTTTACTGGGTCACCCAAGTGCCAAGGGGAGCTGGGGGCTGAAATTTTAGGTCCCTATGTGGCTCCACCCCTTCCTGCTGCTTCTGTTATCCTCTCATTATAATAATTAACTCCACTGGGAACATTTCTCACCTCCATCGATCTTAACTTAGGGTCCGCAGTCCTGGACAGAAACCGTGGGTTGTAAGAAGTAGATAGAAAAGATAATTACATCTTAATTTCATTAGCCTGCAATTAAAGGTAGCCTTTCCTCCTACTGTGAAAATAGGCATCTATGTCCCTATCACCTGAACATGCCCAACCTCCTCTCATCTCAGAAGCTAAGCAGGGCCAGGCCTAGTTAACATTTGGATGGGAGACCACCTGGGACTACTGGGGGCTGTAGGGCTATGAAAAAAGACGGCATGTTAGCTCATGCCTATTATCTGAAACTTTGGGAGGCCAAGGCGGGAGGATTGTTTGAGGCAAGGACTTTAAGACCAGCCTAAGCAACATAGTGAGACCCCGCCTCTACAAAAAATTTAAAAATTATCTGGCCATGGTGACGTGTACCTGTATTCTCAGCTACTTGGAAGGCTGGGGCAGGAGGACCTCTTGAGCCCAGGAGGATGAGGTTGCTGTGAGCTGTGATAGTACCACTGTTCTCCAGCCTGGGTGACAGAGTGAAACCCTGTCTCAAATAAATAAATATTTAAAAAGAAAATAGGCAGCAAGACTCAGAGTAGCACACGTACCTATGACTTGGTTATCCATAGAAATAACAAGGATTCTCATATCGGATGGCACTGAGTGCGGATATCTCAAAATACTGTTCATACTCATTAGTACCTGGAAATCTACAAAGTCATTTAGTAGAGACATTAATAAAGAAATGTGCATTATTATATCACAAATTTATTCTTTTTGTTAACACTATTTTGATAAAATTGGTTTTCTTTGTAATCCTATGTATTTTGTTTTGTGCATTTAAAAGATTAGTCTGAGGGCTCGGCGCCTGTGCCTCAACGGGCGCCAGCCACATACACCTGAGCTTTTTGGTGAGCATTGTTGTTTGGTGGGTTCCAATCCAGCCGGGCCCACCAAACAACAATGGTGGCTGCAACCAAAAAATGGCCGGGCGTTGTGGCGGGCGCCTATGGTCCCAGCTACTTGGGAGGCGAAGGCAGGAGACTCCCTTGAGCCTAGGAATGGAGGGTTGCTGTGAGCTGTGATGCCACGCACTCTACCCAGGGTGACAGCTTGCGGCTCTTTATAAAAAAAAAAAAAAAAAAAAGAGAAAGAAAGAAAGAAAAGATTAGCGTGAGGCAGAATCTACAAACTTCATCAGACTAACAAGTCTATGGCTCAAAAATGTGAGAGTGAGAGCTACACCCTGCTTCCTTCATCCCCCGCTTCCCTGGGTGGACATTGCACTGAATTCTCCTGAAGGGAGAGCCAGCTTTTTTCTGGCAGTTCCAGGAAGCAGCCCAAACCATCAAGTCCGAGGACTGCGCTGTTTTACCCATTAGGCACCATAGAAACAGGGCCTAGGGCCAATGAACTTGAACAATGCTGTCTACAAAAATGCTTGAGACAGACCTGGGGGAAAAATTTTATTTGCTCTAAACTAAAAATAAAGCCACAGATGTGGAATCAATAAGCGCCTAATTAAATATCCTACCAAACATCATATGTCAAATTCATTTGTTGTTAAATTTAATATTCATAAATATGTTTGCCTGTGAAAAAACTACATATCGTATTTTCTCACTTTGTAAGGAATCTCAAGTAAACATGATGAAGGAAAGGCCACAAAAGATGAAAAGCTACCCATAGCCAAATATTTTCAAAAGCAGAATTACCGAAGTATGGCCAGTATTTTATGGGGGATAAAAACGTATTTATATGAGGTGGAATGTCAGTATGTTTAGTATGTTTGAAAGGGTGTGGGGCAGGACTTCAAGACAAGAAGTGGGGCTACGTCTTCAAAGGTGGCAAAAACCAGGCTGACTTCAAGTTGTAACTTGTCCTCCAACACTCCCATCCCTTTCCCCTTCCTCTCGTGGGCTTCCCAATCCTCACACCACCCTCCCTCTGCCCTCATTTTCAGCCTCACTCCCTTCCCCAGGACTTGTCATCCTCAAGGAGTCCCAGGCTCAGCACTGGATTTGGCAGAATTGGCCACTTCGGGCTTCACTGGGACGTTTTCTAGCATTTCTACTGCCCAGATTTCTGAGCCTTTAGTGGAGACCACCAGGTCCTCTGTGACTGGGGATTCTCCTGGGTCATCTCTCTGGGCTTTTTCCTCCCTCCATCAGATGTGATGTGTTTGCTTTCCTGGAAAACCTCCAAACAAGCCCACCTTTGCCACCTTGAGTAGTGACTTGAGTTATGCAGAGAAAAAATTACCTACCTGCTCTCTGTTTGGTCTCACTGAGCATTCACCTTTGATGGGGTTGGAGGGGCAAACGCAGAGCTGAAAAGGAAAAAGGTCAACAAAGATTTCAAATAGGTCTGCTTATCTGTGCCCAGCACACATACAAGGAACACACAAGATGTCAGAGTTAAAAGCAACGTCTGAACTGGGACTTGGAAAGAACCCCTTCCTGGGAAGAAGTTAGCATTCCTGATAAAATGCATAAGCCATTTTCTGAGAAAGCTTAATGGGATTAAGGTTTATTCTGGGAATCTAGTTCTCCCACCTACAGGCTTCCAACACCTATAGCTGTCTTTTAATCAAACTTTTCAAATTTCTGTATTTAATCTAATAAGGAGTACGTAAGTGTTCTCTTTTTCTATGAAATACTCCTACTGAGAATATATCTTTGAATTAGCCTCCTAATGCATTTCAAGTATGTTATAAAACGTATCCGTTCATGATTAAATTATCTGAGAAGTTTTCTTAAGTATTACTATTGCTTTTAATAAGAGATTGGACACCATGATCTCTAAGCCTCCTGCCTTCTGTAGAGTTGAACTACTTTATAAGCATATATTACATTTATAGATTAATTCCTTTAAAGAGTATAGGCAAAGAAATTTGCTTTAATCACATTGCCCCCATAATTCTATTAAGGCACACTACCACTTAAATACCATGTTTTAAAAGCTAATATTATGATGTTTATGCAAATATAAACTGTATATATGTCAAAGATTTTATTCAATTAATTAATAAAGGAACCAGTAAAATGAAAGAGCCACTTTAATGGAGAATTCGAAGAATATCATACATGTACAGGCAATCAGGTATATGGGCATAAATGTGCTAATAGTACTGATTAATATTATATAGGAAAATGAAATGTAAGATTTGGGGTTATCTTTCTACAGGACAGGACAGAAATCAATTGTATCTCTAGTAGACAACAACATTTCCATTTCCCTTGACAAGAATCATTTGCATGAATATCAGTTTTCTGCAACTTTAATTCTACCCTAGTCAAGAGGGGACAATCAAAGATATACATCCCTATAAGGTCAGGTAATGTCCTCTTTTTTGTTTTAGATTTTTTTGGAGGGGGACCAGCGGGCCTTGCTCTGTCACCAGGGCTAGAGTACATGGTGTCATTATAGCTTACTCCAGGTGGGACTCAAGGAGCATTCCACCACACCTGGCTGATTTTTCTATTTTTTGTATGGATGGGGTCTCACTCTTACTCAAGCTGCTCTCAAACTTCTGGCCTCAATCGATTCTTCTACCTCAGCCTCCCAAAGTGCTAAGATTATGCCACCATGCTGGCATTTAGATAATGCTCTCTTGATGGGCCCAGAACTCCACTGAAAGATAATTCAGTAATCCCTTTAGCCAATCTCCAAGTCTTGAACAATTTTTCCCAACAATAAATCATTTTATCAATAATTATATCAAAAGCAAAGCATAGAACAAATTAGTGGTGAGGGGGACTATGAAAATTATATTAAATAGTCAAACAATTGCTAGCTCCCTGCTTTTCTTTTTCTGACCTAAAATAACAAAATGATATTTCCTAAAACTTATTTAAAATTATTGTCTGATTTTAATCTAAATCCCTTTTTTCCTTTGAAGGAGGAGAAACTTGAAAAAATTCCAGAATTAGCCTAGAAAAATAAAGATCTGAAAATAGTAGAAAAAAATTGTTGAGAAAGAATTGACAGATGCTGGGGGGGTGTCAGTAGTGATGTAGGAAGGAGGTGGAGGGCTTGCCTTCTCTGATACTAAATATCATTCATTTGAAATTTATGGTAATAAAAACAGTAGCAACACAGGAACAGATAGATTGATGAAGGAACAGAAAGCCTCAGGCCAGACCCAAAGGTAAGAATCTACCATAGGCTAGAGGTGACATTTAAAACCAGTGAGTTTATTTTTTTTGGTGGGGAGGAAGTACAGGGTGATATTCAGGTAACAGAACAATAATTCGTTTATATAAGCTGAATCAGGGTCAACTAAAGGTGAAAAACTACCATCCCCAAATACAACTAATTGTTGCTTCACACAAATAAAAACCTGCTTTAAATTTCCATGCCAGTTTACAGCTCCCATTCTGTACCAGTCAAGGTGAGCGTTTATTGAAAATACTACGGGAACAGGTCATTGAAGGACGCGTTCTGTAGTGTGTTAACTATACAAAAAAGGCATCGTACAGTTTCAAAACAAATCTTACACAGCTTTCCATTTCAATTTTTTTCTCTGAAAGGACCAAATTGTGTACAGGATGTAAAATGCTTCACAGACAAGGAAAGAAAACTCTACTGGCTTTTCCAACTTTTCATCATTACCCTCTTAATCTTCCTCTGAATCTTCAACTTCTTCCCCTTCATCGTCTTCATCTTCCTCCCTTCCTTTCTCTCTCTTTCTTTCCTGATAGGCTCTTGCTGTCCCCTGGACTGTGGGGCTCAGGGATGCAATCATAGCTCCCTGCAGCCTCAGACTCTGGGTTCAAGCCATCCTCCCACTTCAGCCTCCTGAATAGCTGAGACTACAGGCCTGCATCACCACGCCAGCCAATCTTTTTTTTTTGTAAAGAGGGGAGTCTCACTCTGTTGCCCAGCTGGTCTCAAATTCCTAGCCTCAAGCAGTCTTCTGGCTTCAGTCTTCCAAAGTGCTAGGAGTATAAGCACGAGCTTCTACTTCTGGCCTTGTATTCTTTTACCAGTTTCTGGAAATTATTTCTGAAAAGATAATATGTCTGATTCTTCCTGTCTTCCTTCTTTCCTTCCTTTGGGGATACCACACAGGTCTCTCCCACCTTTTTTCTCCACACCCCCCACCCGTCTTCTCTCATTCCTGGCTCTCTTCTCTCTCTCTCTTTCCCATCTCTTCCCCCCACACTCTTACCTTTCTCTCAGATAAAATAACTGTGTACTTTTATATCCTAAAAAAAAAAGATAATATGCCTGGCAAAAAAAAGGAAAAATCTACTATTGTTCTAAAAGGCCCATAGCCATCATGTCGGCTAATTTTCTGTATCTGTTTTATACGGATGTTGTTCTTGGTGCTGAGGATAAGGCTGTGAACCACACAGGTGAAGCCCCTGCCCTCGTGGAGTTTACATTCTCATGTGACGAAGACAATTATTGAATAAGTAACCACAGAACACAGTCAAGAAGTGGTAAGTGCCAAAAAGACACAGACCTCTAGGAAAGGGGGTAGAGAGGCCCAGGAGGGGAGCTATTTGCATGGGGGGGGCATCAGAACAGGATCTATAGTCAGAAGTTTTTCTGAGACCAGAAGAGCAGAATTTAGTGAGTAGTGGGCAGTGAAAGGTTCAGGATTCAAGATCCTGTAAAACACAACCTTCTAAGAAAATGAATACATGAAAGTAACCTAGTCTAGTTATCAGCTTTCCAGTGGCATTTCCCACCTAAACATCTGAGCCACAAGCCAAACTTCCAATAATCCCAAATGCATCTTGTCTCGTGATCAATTCCTACTTCATATTTATTTCTGATTCCCAAACCAAACCTAGACGCCAGCCCCATATGCTGGAGGTGGCGGATTTAAACTTGGCCCTGGCCAAAAACTGCCAGAACCAGACCTAAAAATTTTAGAAACCTGGAAGATAAAATTAGTATTATAATATTCCACTTTCTGTTAAGTTCCCATGGAAAACATTGAAAAAAATAACTAAGAAAAGCCTGAGACAAATAGCTGGGATGTCTAAAATGTGTTAAATCCCCATGTAATTTAGTTATTCATCAAACTTGGCCCTCCAAGTGCCAAGCAGTGGCCGGGGGACCAAGGGTACAGATTTTTAACAACAGCCCTGTCCTTTGAGTTCCCACTGCCACAAGGGACAGCTGTCATGGAAACTAATTACATCACATGGCTACAAGAGAACGTGGCCAAAGTGCTTTGGGAATATAACATCCAGAGAAATGAGCTTTTCAGACAAAAATCCTTTATAACTCTTTTAATTGCCCCATAAAGAAGATACTGCTCAATCACTTTCTTACTTATCCGGTCTGTTGCTTTTGGCACTGCTGAGTATCTCCTCATTTTTGAAGCTTTCTATGTCCTGGTTACCCTGAAATTTGATTTCTCTCTTTTTCTCCAACCTTGCTGAATTCCACCAAATTAGCACACATTCCTTACACTTTTTATGTATCCCAGCAACTAGCAAAATATTTGGCATACGACAGAGACTCAAGAAATATTTGTTGAATTGAACCCAACCAGGTGACACCTTTACAAAGTTGTAACAGTTCTCTTAGCTTCCTCCTGTTCCTTCTTCCTCCCACACTACATTCATTCATTCATTCATTTATTCATTCAGTAAATACATATGGAACAGCAATTATGTGCCAAAACCTCATCCGAGAAACAAGGGCACAGCAGGGAATAAAACAGGCAAAAGTCCCTGTCTTGAAAATGCAGAATAAATAGTTCTATAAGACAGGATTCAATCACAGGAGCAAAGCAACTAGAAGACATTCAGTGGTGTGTGGAGCCTACTAGCACCAGCCTGAAGGAGCTGTTAGTGTTTATTAGCGTCCCTTCTCCACGCCCCATTCAGTGATGTCACATGGCTGTGGTGGGAATGTTTACACCAGGGAAATTGGAAAATCCCACAAATCACACCTTTTTTATTTTTCCAGAAAGCTGGTTGTTAAACATTTACCAGCAAACCTCACACACCCACACTCCCACACTCGTGCAAGAGTTTACTAGAGGGCTTCGCCTTTATACAATCACAGGGCTATGAAGCCACAGCCTCTGTGTCTGGAGCTGGTGCTGAAGTCAACAGAACAGGACGGCAGTCAGGAGAGGAAATGGGTGTGAAGTCTGAAACCAACATGGAACCCAAGCAGCTGAGCTGGAAGCCAGAAGGACAGATGGAACTGTTGTTGATCTCTCGCCGTCTCTAAGCCTCCAAATTAAGAGAGGTGAAGGTGGGGAGGAGGCGTCCTAGGGGAGAAGCTGGTACCCTGAGTGTGGAGCTGAACATAACCCTGTCTAAGAGCCTGAAGGACGAGCAGACAACCCAGTTAGAGCTGGAGGAGCTGTGTCCAGTTGCTGCCCCACGCCAGCCGTGGCCGACATGCAGGCCAACAGGTAAGAACAACACACCTAGCTGGACCAGTCTTCTAAGTGTGAGAGCAGCATATGGGTTCCTTCACCTCTGCCTTCTGGGTCATGATTCTGTGGCCCAAGAGACTTCAGAACTCTGCAGGGAAGAGAATCTGGGGCCCATAACTCCAGCTCAGCTAAGTTGGCACAAGACAAATCCACCACAGCTAAGGTCAACAGGATTGTCAGGGAAGGACTTACTGAGAAGATAACATGTGAGTAATATCTGAGGGAAGCAAGGGAGCAAGATGGGGATTTTTATGAGAAGAGAGTTCCAAGCCGAGGAGATAGAAAATACAAGGCCCGAGTGGAGATTACAGCTGACATATGCAAAGACCAGCAACCGGCAGAGATAATAGTAGAGCTAGAAAGAGAGAATGACGGGAGTAGCCAGAGGGGAGGTCACACTGAGTAGGAGGCCCTTGGGGAGGTGTTTGTAAGATATTGAGCAAACCTTGGCTTCTACTCTTTGTGAGACAAAGATCCACTGGATGATTTTGAACAGAGGAATAACAAGTTCTAGGATTATTCTGGATGCTGTATTTGGAATACACTGAAAGATTATCAAATGCAAATTATGAGGTCATTGCAAAGTTCACAAGGGAACCGATGGCTTAGACCAGGGGAGTAGCAAGGGGATGGTACAAAGAGTTTGGATCCTGGGCACATTTTGGATGTGGTGTCAGTGGAATTTACCCAGCATGTGGCCTATGAGACAAGTAGAGGAATCAAAGATGAGCCCAAGTTTTAAAGCTGAGCAACTAGAACCTGCTATTAATTAAATTCGGGAGATGAAAAGATAACTAAGCTTGGATGGGGTGGGAGGAGCACAGGAGTAGACAAACTGAGTTTGAGTTTTTTTCTTAGACACCATATTGGAGATGACAGTTGGGACTGTGAAGTTTCAGGGGAAAGTACAGGTTAAAGGTGCCAATTTGGGAGTAATGACATGCAATGAGAAATATTTATCACCATGAGATTGGATGAGATCACAAAACCATGGAGAAAAGAGGAGAGGTACAAAAACTGGTCCCCAGAGCCCTATCCACTAAAGCTCAGGGGCATGAGGGGGAACAAGCAAAAGAAACTAAGAAAATGAGTTGAGAGGTTAGAGAAGACCTGGGGCTTAGCAGCCTCCAAAGCAAGTGACAAAAAGAGGGAGGAGGTGATGCGTTCAGTCAGATAGATGGCTTCGGACGGATCTAGTAAGGTAAGAACTGAGTTCTGATGGCTTGGCTCAGCGAATTGGGAGGTTTGGGGCCACCTTGTCAAGGACAGTTTGGGCGGGGGAGAAGCAATAAAAGCCGTATCAGAGTGAGTTCAAATGAGCATAAATTAAGACGTCAGAGACAGGATACACAAATCTTTTGAGGGGCAAAAGGAAGGACAAAAGTGGAAATGAGTTAGAAGGCAAAAGGGAGTCGGGGGAGAGTTTTTGTTTGAACTGGGAGTAACAAGGATGTGTTTGTAAGATGATAGGATTTCCCGGAGAGTGGAAAATGTTATGATGAGCAGAGAGGGGAAAGCAATGTCCTTTTAGTAGATGAGAGCGGATGAGATGTGGTACAGAAGTGAAGGGATTGCATTCAGAAAAAAATGACTTTGTCCATAGTAGACCAAGTACTTGAGGTCAGTAGTCCAAATACACGAGGCAAATGGGTAGATGGGGAAAATTTTCTTATTATCACTATTTCTAAATTCTCATTTCTATATAAGTGGGGTAAAAGTATCACCTGAATAAGGTTTTGGGAGAATTAAGTAAGTTAATACCTATAGACACACAGGAGAGGGGTAATCACTATTAACAACTATTAGATACTATTACACGTCTGGGTGATCTCATCTGTTCTCATGTCTTCAGTGACCCCTATCCTTAATCTTCAGATTAAAAATCCAATTCCTGCTGCACATCTCTCAAAATCAACAGGTCTGGAACCCAGCTCTCAGGGCATGTCTGTCTCCTGCGAGTTTCTCTGGGTTCACGGCTCCTCCTCCTGGTCACATCACCAGGTGCCCTTGAGTTCTCTGGCTCTCCTCCCCCCACCCCCCATACTCACACCTCAGCCACACCACGTTTGCCTTGTTCTTTCTCAATATTTTGGAAACCCCTTCTCTTCCCTCTACCCAACATGCCTCCTCCTTTACCCCTTTGGGCTCTCAGCCGCTCTTTCTTCTAGACTTCAGCCTCCTAACTCATCCCTTGCGCTCCGCAGTCCACGTGTACAGAGTGATCTGTCTGAAATGTGAAACACTATGTCATTTTCTGGGTTAAACACTTCAGCAGTAGCCTAGACACAAGATTAAATCCCATCTATGCAGCATGGCGCCGAGGCCCCCTAGGATATGTTTACAACATTGGCTGTGCCTCCTGCCCCCTCGAACTCTGTACTCTGCGTGCCGATTACACCGAGTGTCTATGGCTTTCCTGCACAGCACTTCCCAAAGCTAGCTTAGTACCAATGCTAATGCCTAATTACCCTTCAACTCTCGGCACCATCTCCTCCAGGGAGCATACCCTGATTTCCCTCCACGTTGAGCCAAGTGCCCTTCCTCAGAGCTCTCATATTATCACTTCCAAATACCTTGAATGTGACAAGGGCTTAATGAATTGGTTGACATTACGTTAGACGAATTATATCTAATTGATTAAACTACAGCACATGACATCTTGAAGTCTTTTCCAGTACTTACGATATTACAGCAGATATTTTTCTTTTGGTGACAGTTTTACAAAGATACAATCGACATGCCGTATAATTCTGCCTTTTGAAGTATAGGATACAAAATGGCTTTTAGTATAATCACAGCATTGCGTAACCAGCACCACAATCAATTTTAGAACACTTCCTCACCCACCCCCTGTACCATTTGGCTGTCACCACCCATTTCCTCACAACCTGTCCAGTGCTGTGCAGGTCTAATCTACTGTCTATGGATTTGCCCACGATGGACATTTCACATAAATGCAATTGTACAATAAATATATGGTCATTTGTGTCTGGTTTATTTAAATGATCATAATGTTTCAACATCTATCCATGTTGTAGCACCTATGAATGTTTCATTTCTTTTTATTTCCAATAATATTTCATTATATGGATATGCTACATTTTATTTATCCATCCATCAATTGATGGACATTTGGGTTGTTTTTAATTTCAGCTATTATGAATAATATTGCTATGAATATTCTTGGGCAGGTTTGTAAGTGTATATGTGCTTTTTTGGTGCATATATGCTTTCATCTCTCTTGAGTATATACCTAGGAGTAGAATTCCTTGGTTATATTGTTACTGGACAAAGAGGGTCCAGCCACCTGTCACTGTTACCCAGTATGTAGAGACTTTACCTGTCAAAAGGCCAGAAATTCTGAAGAACAGTGAGAGGAGCTTCTCCAAATCTGTTCTATTCTTCCATTTCCAAAATCACAGTTGTATACATGAAAGTTCAAAGTAAAAACCATGTTAACTCCTATCTTAAACAACAATAATCGGCCTAACCCATGACCCAAAACAACATTCCAACTTAAAAGTTAATCTCCTAAATCAATTGTCCTAAACTATTCAAGATATACACTTTTCGTTTAAAGCTGGATTTACAAAACATCAACAATGGGAGACATGAGGTGAAGGTCAGGCAGGTCTAAACTGACCACACCAGCTGCGTCATGTTGGCCCGGCCTGACTGGCTCGTCTTATTCTCACACATGTGCTCTCAACATGCTAACTTTTGGCTTAGCCTTTTGAGGGACTTCCAGACTATAGCAGGTATATTTTTCTACTACTCAAGTAAAACTGTAGTCTTTTTTTTTTTTTTTTTTTTTTTTGAGACAGGGTTTCACTCTGTCACCTGGGCTATAGTGAAATGGCATCATACTAGCTCACTGCAGCCTCAAAACTCTTAGGCTCAAGAAATTTTCCTGCCTCAGCCTCCCAAGCTGCTGAGACTACAGTGCTGTGCCACTATGCTGGTTAATTTTTTTTAACTTTTTCTTCTTTTTTTTTATAGCATCCTTGGAAAAATTAACTTTTCCTTTTTTTTTTTTATTAAATTATAATTGTGTACATTGGTGCAATCATGGGGCACAATGTGCTTACTTTATATACAATCTGAAATATTTTCATTGAACTATTTAACATAGCCTTCATGGCCTTTTAATCACTATATGAAGACATTCATATTCTACATTTAGTAATTTTCACTTGTACCTTTGTAAGATGCATCGTAAGTGTGATCCCACCAACCACCCTCCCTCCACCCATCCTCTCCCCTCCCCTTCCCTCCCTTGCCCCTTTTCCCATTTCTTGTGCTATAACTGGGTTTTAGCCTTCATATGAAAGCTATAGATTAGCTTCATAGTAGGG
>CAUYON010211163.1:0-15357 GCA_963573935.1 Arctocebus calabarensis | reverse complement strand
CAGTAATTAAAAAAATGGAGACTTTACAACCTTTGTATTAACCTGGATGGAAGTGGAACACATTATTCTTAGTAAAGCATCTCAAGAATGGAGAAACATGAATTCCATGTACTCAAGTTTGATATGAGGACAATTAATGACAATTATTGACATGGTGGAGATGAGGGAAGGGGAGAGCAGAGAGAGAAAGAATGAGGGAGGGGTGGGGAAAGGAAGAGCAGAGAGAGGGAAGGCGTGATGGGGGTGGAGTCTTAGAGTCTTGGTGTGTGCCACGCCTTTTGGGGGCAAAACACGATTGTAAGAGGGACTTTGCCCAGCAAATGCAACCAGTGTAACATGGTTTCTTGTACCCTCAATGAACCCCCAACAATTAAAAAAAAATAACATACTTTTTTAGAAACAAAGAGTAAAATAAGGAACACTTGGTATGAGTTGCATGCCATCAGCCTCTAGCAGACCATAATTTTCTTTTCCTTCATCATTCCTCTATTTCTTCCAGAAAACTATGCTTTACAGTGGTTGGTAACTGTGTGCTCTCAGTCTGGTCAGGTATACAAAGCAGTCACCACACGTCTCTAAACGTGCTCAGCATGCTTAAATATTTAGATTTTGGGATCGAAGTTTCTAGCCCCAAACCTGAACTGCCTCCCTTCACTATTGTAGTTCAAATTGTTTCAGTCATATTAACACATCATTAAAACGTTAGTTATATTCCTCTTACAGAATAATTAAATACTAGCATAAGAAATAACCTCTGTGTTCCTTCCAGCTATCTCTACAAATGTAAAACACATTTAAATTGAGAAGTCAAGTATTTTGCTTGACTTAGAATACTGTTTTTTTGTTGACTTTGAAGTAGCTTAATTATTCATATCTAAAGACTCTGGAAGACAGGGCATGGTCTTTCTCACACCTGTAATCCCAGCACTCTGGGAGGCCTAGACGTGTGGATCACCTCAACTCAGGAGTTCTGAGACTTGTCTGAACAATCAAGACCCCTGTCTCTAAAAATAGCGGAGTGTTGTGGCAGATGCCTGTAGTCCCAGCTACTTGGGAGGCTAAGGCAAGAGAATCCTTTGAGCCCAAGAGTTGGAGGTTGCTGTGAGCTGTGATGCTACAGCCCTCTACTTAGGGTGACATAGTGAGAGTGCGTCTCAAAAAATAAATAAACAAATAAATGAAAAATAAAGATTCTTGGTTCTCCTAGCATCTTGTACCCACACTGCTGAAAGAGAACCTGCCAATATTTAGAGATCATGATGTGCATAATTACAAAGGTAACTCAGGGCTCTGACTCTGTCCTGCTGTATTGTTCTGATACTCTGAGCGCTTCCTGAAAGGACCGTGCATGAAAGTCATACTGGGAGTGTTGGAAAATTTCAATCGCTGGGGACACACTTTCATGAGATTCTGGTCCAGCGTCTAGATGGAGCCCATGAAGCAACATTTCCAACAGTATCCTCTGGCGCAGGTGGTACTGAGATCACAAACTGGAAAACACTAAAATAAATGAAATGAGGCTTAAATGTTACAGCTCATGGGAGAGCTCATGAAAATTCTTAGCAAGTTGAACACTAGTAAAAGGAAGAAATTACTGCATGAGGCTAAAGACAAGTGTTTTCCTGATTAAAAAATCCAAAGCACAACATTTAAATATGAATTATCCTTTAACCTTCACTCTGGTTGTTCCCATGCCTAATATGCTTCATTGACACATACATTTTATAAACTGGATGCCACTTGCATAGATAATTTATGTAATCTAATTGCACAAGAGCTGGATTTTCAAGGCAAAATACCAGCTATGGCTACTGTCCAAGGGAAACCTCTGGGTTCCAAGTACTCATATTTGCAGCTTTATTTCACATAGCACGTAGCTGGCTGCTCAAAAATATATTGCAGTGAACGTTAAACAACTGTTAAATAATTGTCTTGAATGGCAATTTATTCTTAATTTTTATTTTCATACAAAATAGAAAGTAACAAAGAATGCTGGAAATTAGAGAAAGCTTGAATCATTTGAAAGTAATAACACATGCTACCCCAAATCAGGCTAGTTGCTTTAAATTTTATTTAACTTTCAGTCTAACCCTATGAAAAATAGTATCTCCATTATATAGAACAGGATCTTGACATTTATGGAGATAAAACAATAAATCTGGGTCCTCATTAAAAGGAAGAACTGAAAACCAAGAATACCTACTGCAAAATGTGACGTTATGGCGTCTCTGAATATCTGTCCCTCTTTTTTACTATGTCTTTCTCTGTATATCTCTCACTTAGATCTCTATCCATCCAGCCCATTGCCTATTTTTTCCCCTAACTACATCTCTAACTCCTTGTCTACTATTCACTTATTTAGAGTTTGATTGAGAATATGCTTGCTGGAAGGTTCATGACATTTTACTATGCTGAACCTTTATTCTACAAAGAGTAATAGATTTTAAAGTAAGAATATTACTGTGAAAAACCATCAAAATCATTCCTGTTATATATGAAGAAGTTTAGGCTCAGGGAAATTAAGCGACTTCTTTACACTGGCACACTAAGGTATTGGAAGAGATTGAATATAATTAAGTCTTTTGTCTCATAATACATTTTTTCCCCCCCCTGGAACTTAGGTTAAAGATCGCTAGTTAAATATTGAATGAGCTTAAGGGTCATACTTCTAGGTCACTAACAAAGGGAGAAAAACCTATTCATGTAGTCAATTTGTATCATAATTTAAGTGGGAAAACTGTGATTTTATAAATCACATGTACTTACAAATTGAAGAATTAATAATTTCTTTCTAGAGATTGATACTGTTGTATAGTACACCAGGCTGCATTTCAGAATAGAACCAGCCCACTTATAAAAGTTGCCTCCAAATGATTCTGATAAGACTGTAGTTCGTCTAGTTTTATATTTGGATAAAACAACTCAAATCATATCTGGCAGTTCTTAAGATGTGTAATAATGGATTAATCATTTTCATAGTGTGTCATAGACCATTCTTAAAATTATCAACTGTCAGTACCAAATGGCACAGAATAGAGATAATATTTATCATAATATTTACCAGCCCCATTCTACAAGACAGACCCAAGTTCCACGTACGATGTTAATTCCAAAACTTGCAACCATTCTCCAAATCAATATTTTAACAATTATTTAATAATTATTAAAATATTTCTTATTCCGTGCTAGTTGCCACTTTACTCATTTTTTTACTTTGTATCTTTGAAAATTTTTTTCATTTATTTTTTTCAAAATATTAAGGAACATACAAATGTTTTGTTTCATGGATAGCTTTTGCAGTGCTTGAATCAGGACTATAATTGTACCCATCACCTGAATAGTGTTCATAGTATTCATTAGGTAGTTTTTTTTTCCCGCCTCTCTTTCCCCCTTGATTTCCTATGACTTCTACTTCCCTCTGTGCACATTTGAACTCCTCAGTCAATTCCAGTTTATTGGCAAGCACATGTGGTATTTGTTTTTCTATTCTTGAGATCTTTCACTTAGGAAAGTGGTCTGAAGAAAAGCATTAATTCAGACCTTGTAGCTGAGTAGTACTCCATGGCATATATATATATCCTATATTTTGTTAATATATACTTATGAATTGATAACCACCTGAGCTGAGTCCACATCTTTACAATTGTGACTTGTGCTGCAATAAATATTCAAGTGCAGGTACCTGTGTTTTGATAAAAAGACTTTTTTCCTTTCGATAGATACCCATCAGTGGGATTGCTGAATCAAACTGTAGGTCTTTTTTTTAGTTATTCAAGAAACCTCCATACTGTTTTCCATAGAAGTTGCACTAACTTGCCAAATACAACAGCACATTAAAAAAATAATCCACTATGGCGAAATGCATTTTATCCAAGGGGTGCAAGCATTGTCTAACAGGATGATAAGAGGAGTAATTAATAAATGCAACACACCATGTAAAGACAAGCAAAAACACAGATCATATGATCATATCAGGAGAAAAAGTATATAACAAAATCTAGCACCCTTTCATGAAAAAGCCCTCACTAAACCAGGCAAAGAAAAATAACATATCTCAAAATTTTAAAGCTATCTATGCCAAACCCATGGCCAGTGTCATGGTGAATGGCAAAAAGCTGAAAGCCCTTCTCCTAAGAAGTGGAACAAGATGGGCTCACTCAGGGTACACTCTTTCCTTTTATGATCCTAGTTCCATTGTTTAAAACCAACAGAAAATGTAAATCCAGCCCATGGCTATTCTTAATTTATTATTCCTCCAGTCTCCCTAAAAGGTAATATTTATTCCTTCTACTGATATAATTATTCTTTATAACTCATGTTAATTTTTCTACTTCCACATCAAGATGCCTCATATTCGTGAACTTGAATTTTACGCCTCATTTATTCCAACACAAAGAGTAAGTTGTCACCATAAAAATATCACTTTGCCTTTTTTTCTGAGTTATTTTTGTTTGCCTGCTAAAATTCATGCATCTTTCATTTTTTATCAGCCCCGAGTTTCGTTGCTGGTTCGTCCCATTTAATGTAACCACCTTATAATGCCTCTTTACTTTCACAGTATGATACGCAAAACATTAAACGCATGACAGATGCTGTAAATTTGTCTAATTTGATTTTGGAAAAGAAATTGGGTCATTTGTCTTACTGAATTCAAAATATGGTTTCGGTTAAATTTGCTGTTTTTTTTTTTTCCTAGAAACATTAAAAATTGAGACAAGCTCAGATGGCTTAGCTTTCTAAAACTATCCCCATGACTCTATTACTACATGATTGGGGGGGGGGGTGTTCCTGTGGTCAACAATCCTGCTCATCAAGGTACTGTTTCAAGATAGATTTCTATTGATTACAAAGGCTTTGCAATATCTAACAACCACAAGGCTTCTTGGCAGTAAATTATAAGGCCAATTAAGTGCATTGATTTTCTTTTACAACATTGCCGTCGTTTCAATATATTCCTGAAGAACTAATTGCTTAAAATCCACCTTAGTTCATAATTATCTCCTTATTTATTAACTTTTTTCCACTTAATATTTATTGATTTATGAAGGAGCATTTTGGAGATGTAGCATGAAACAAGAAGCTATATACAAATCTTTCGAAAAACCTCAGTACCTAGAGAATACGTGCTTGGAATTGAATCCCTCTCCAAGTCCTAGTACAGCCTTCAGATATTTTTATAAGTTTTGTAGATAGTAATCAAGATCAGTAATGAAGGTCTTAAGTGAATGGACGATAACAGGTCTGAATGCGAAGGCTTTGTCATCTGTTATGCAGAATGACCCCAGGAAGATCTGATAGCCTTGGGGAGACTGCTGCCAAACCAATTCCCAAATGACATCAGAGGTCACAGAGGTCAGATCCAGTTCTCATGTGAAAATGAGGCTCTAAGTTCTGAATGGTTATTGTGAGTGTGTATAAGCCATAGCTGTCACACCTGCATGCCCTCACTTGCCCTTGGCACCTACCTGGAATGTTTTACCTTAACTGCACACACATTTGGAGAACTCATAGCTATGTTCAGTATAATTTTTGAAGCATTCCTCAGTTTAGGGGCAGTGAAAATATCTTGTATAGCACCTCAACTAAAGTATTTAATACATATTTATCTCAAAGTAAATGTGCAAGGAGAAACATTAATCAAAAGCCAGTACCTCAAGCTTTTATTGAAACATTGCAACACGAGACACTGTTGAAGTAAACTGTTTTGTGGCGACCAAGCAGATGAAAAATTTTATAAGAGGCTTGGTGCCTGTAGCTCAGTGGTGGAGGCACCTGCCACATGCTCTGGGGCTGGTAGGTTGGAACCCAGCTCGGGCCTGCTAAACAACAGTGACGACAACAACAAACAATAGCTGGGTATTGTGGTGGGTTCTTGTAGTCCCATCTACTTGGGAGGCTGAGGCAAGAGAATCGCTTAAACCGACGAGTTTGAGGTTGCTGTGAGCTGTGACGCAACAGCACTCTAACAAGGGTGACATAGTGAGACTGTCTCAAAAAAAAAAAAAAGAAAAGAAAAGAACAATTTTATAAGATAGTATTGTTAAAAGTCAGCCATAGTTTAGTTTTTTTATAAGAAACTTTTATTGTTCAAATCCTTGGAAATAATTAGGAAATTGAAATTGTGTTAGTCAAGGGATCAGATGCAGGAACAGCAAGGTGTGGCCTTGGATAAGCAGCTGTTGGTCGCTCAATTTGAATTATCAAAAGCGGTGGAAAGGAATAGTTGAGGGTGAGGAATTGTAAGGCTAAGTGCTGTTTTCCGTCCTTCAGTTCTTCTTTTTAGTGAGCATTGTCTTAAGAGATAATACACTTAGGACTAATGTTGGAGTTCAAATTGCCACCTTTATCTGATATTTCTATATGTACCACCCTTGATCTTTGTAGGTTGTTGAAACTGGAGAGCACGCTGCCGATTCTTGGGTGGATTCAGATATTTGTAACCACTGTAATCATCTGTGTGGGGATGGGAAGGGGGTAGTTTAGAGAAATGTATAAGGCTGAGAGAAAGATGGAATGCAGGACTGGAAACCTGGGAACACAAGAAGTAGAAACATAAATAGGTCCTACCAGACCGGCCACAGGTCCCAACTATTTTACCTGATTTTAATCACAAAAACAAATTCCACCTCCATCTGGATCCCCTAATCCAGATCACCCAGAAAGTGCCACAAGGGCCGAGATGCCCGGATTTATTTTTGTCTTGTCTCATTCTGTATTGTGTCAGTGACGTTTTTTCAAAATAGCAAACAGCAGCTCTTAGAATGAAAATAATTAGAATTAAAGGGGAATATTTTTAAAACTTTTAACCTTTATAATTTAACTATCTGGAATGTGAAGTCAAAAAGAGGGAATAAGAAACTAGCAACACAAGGAGAAGAAGGGTTCAGTAGTCACAAGCATTCAGGAATCAACCCAGAAAATGTGAGTAGAAATTTTCCGCATGTTGCTTCATCAGGGTTGTTTAGAAAACTGTTCACTCTGATTTGTGCACTTCTAAGGAATCCTGAGGTATTGTGTCATTATCTGTTAGTCATATGGCAATGCTGAAAATGAATGTATAATGACTTTTAACTGAGAAGTGACCCCGATGTTCAATTCTTTGAAGTTTGCTCTCTTATTCATGATTAATAGTGCCCAAAAAGGCCATTTTCAGTGACCAAGAGCATCCAAAGCTGGTGTCGTTTTTAACAAATCTATTAACTGGGCAGAAAATCAGGCAGGATTTTGTGACCTGTCCTTAGGAAAAGCTGACTGTAACTGTTGAATATAGACCTGGGTATATAGCATAAAATATCTGTAGTAATTACTCAGCTAATTTTGCAAACTTTAATTTTGGGCTGACATTTATTCTAGTTCCATTGATTACTTAAGGTGATAAGTTGAGTGCAGTTGAGTTCTTGCACGATGAGTAGTATTTTGCAAAGTCTTTGATTATGGTCTCTGTTAAGTGGGTACCTCTGTAAATGGACAGGTAAGATGGTAAGTCCCAAGTTGGAAATACATAGTCTAGAAAATAAAAATTAAGCTAATGGTAAGGCAGTTGATTCTTGACAGGGAAAAGCTACCATCTCAAAATAAAAAAAAAAATACCAAGAATATATTTATATCTTTCTGAATGTGACCATTGTTTAAAATTCATCTTTAAATGTTCAAAGCCTATTCTGAGACTTTTGTTCTGCCTTTATACCTTTGTTAGGGTTATTATCTTAGCAGGAAACAAACAAACAAACAAACAAACAAAAAAACATGCCAGAAGCATCCTCAGCAATTTTGGGTAAAAGTACCAATGTTTTATACTTGTGGCCAATTTTTCTTTAAACAATCTGGCCAAAGAACTATATTATCAGAACCTGAGCTTCTCTTACCTGAGAATATTTCCCCATTATGTGTAACTTGTATAAAGAAAGAATTCTCACAAAAGTTACATGGATAACGGGCGGCGCCTGTGGTTCATCGAGTAGGGCGCCAGACCCATATACTGAAGGTGGTCGGTTCAAACCCGGCCTTGGCCGAACTGCAAAACAGAAAAATAGCCGGGCGTTGTGGTGGGTGCCTGTAGTCCCAGCTACTCGGGAGGCAAAAGAATCACCCAAGCCCAGGAGCTGGAGGTTGCTGTGAGCTGTGTGATGCCACGGCACTCTACCAATGGCGATAAAGTGAGACTCTGTCTCTACAAAAAAAAAAAAAAAGTTACATAGATAACAAATTGGAGAATGCCAAAGTGATTGTTTTTATTTGCCTTCCATTTTTTTTTAGGTAAACCAGAACATTATTTTGTTATTTATTGAAAATCCAAAGATAGTTTTAGGAACAGATCCCAAATTAATAGTTTTAATTTTTAGAATTTGGAAAACACAAAATCAAGAGGAATCACCAGAGAAATACAAATATGAACATAAATTGTATATTTTTTAATGTAATAAAAGTTGTTGGAAAATCAAAACAATGTGAAACAGTTTACTAATCAGAATTTATCCTTTCAAGAAGGCTATGAACATTTTGCCATTTGGAGATCAATAACTTGATCATTTCACAGGAAAAACTAATTTATTCCATTTGTGTATTATTCAGTAATATTTTGAAGCTAAATATTTAAAAACTTTCTTTATATGAATACAATTGATTCATTAATGTTGAGCCAATGTTTGGGCCAAATATTTTAATCATTTCTTTCATATTTAAATTTTATTATTTATAATTTTTCACATTATTAATATAGTCATACTTTTCCATATATCAGTATACCATATTGTATATGTCTTTAGGCTTACTTAAACACATAACTGTGTACTAGATCTTAAAATTAAAATTTTAGCTTTATGTATAATTAATTCCCTGAAAGTAATGCACATGTGAATGTGTATTTTTAATGCAATTTCTTATCTTAATATGCACTATATAACATAGGGCATATGTTACATGTGTGTAATTCATATGTTATATATTTATTCATATATATATGCACATGAATGTGCGTAAATATACACTGTATGTATATATTAATATGTCTACCACCTATATACGTGTATTTGTATATATATATACATGCAATTCCTCAAAAGCATTTGCACATTCTCCATGTTTAAAAATAAAGGTAACTTAAAACTAGTAAGGCTTAAATTTTATATTTTCTTTTTTTATTTAACAATGTCCACGGATCTAGAGTTTTTTAATGAATTAACTCAATATGGGCCTCTGATTTAAAATTTATTTAAGGATCAGAAAATATAATTTAAGTAAACATCACATTTCTGATATTTTGTAAAATTATAAGAATTTATATTAAACACTTTAAGATAGCAATTTTTGTTACATTTTTTATTTTACCAAAGAATATTTTACCTATTTGTGCAGTAAAGAACTAGCTTAGCCCCCAAAGAGGCTCTGCTTTAGCCTCTAGTTTTTATAAAGTAACCTTTAAGCCCCCATAATGTTTTCACTAATCAGAGTGACTTTGTTTTCCTATGGACCTTGGGCCATGACAGAGTTTATGCCAACGATGTGATTTATGGTGGTAGCTTTGGGCCATGTGACATCAGTTTGATGTCTGGTAGGACTGGAGACTTAACAGCAGCCGAACTGGCCCTCAGCCATGTCCAGGTGACCCCAATAAGAACTCTGGCACCGAGGCTTGGGTGAGCTTCCCTGGAGGACAATGCTCCATGTCATTGTCGCACATAATTTCTGTGAGAAATGGGCACTTTCCCCATGATGCCACTGAGAAAGGACAATTGGAACCTTACATCTTGGTGACTCCTGAACCCACTCTATGGGCCTCATGGCTGATTTTTATCATCTGTGTCTTTTTGCTACAATAAATAACCCCTTTAGTAGTATAGCATCTTTTCTGAGTTATATAAGTCCTTCTGGAAAATAATTGAATTTGACATTGATCTTAGGGATTAAAACTTAGGGCTGGTGGAGAAATCAAGGGTTGTCTGGGGAATTATCAAATTTGCAATATTTAAAATCTAAAATATTTGTGAAACAGATTGTGACTTTTTTGAGTTTTAAAACCAACAAAGGGAATTTAGAAAGTATAAAGCCTAAAAAGTTTAAGCCCAGTATTGGAGAGATTAGAATTTGCATTAGCATCAATTTTACACAGTAAAATGTAGAAGGAGTTATATAGTATTATCCAACTCTTTATTATTTACTCGTACTAATTTGTCTAAGGATTCATGTATTTTTCAGGACTATTACATTACCCTATACAATTTTCTAATATGACTCATAAACCTATGAATTTATTAACTATATTGTAAAGACTCTTCAAATCATGTTTGTGAGTTCCTTTTTTTTATTTAAACCAGAGATTTTATTTTGTCAGTAGCGAACCAGACCATAAAAAAGATTACATTTCTCTATTGCAGTGTGTTGTTCTTATTGTTGCTTTTTTCTTCTTTATGTAGCTCATATGTTTTTAAGCAAAGGAAATTCTCCAAAATTCCCCAAGACAGGGGAAAAGACTGGGAAAGGAAGAAAACAAGATGTAACAGGAGAAGCAGAGGGAGCTCCTTTCAGACAAGTATTACATTGTCAAGGACAAAATAATGCAATACCTTCACTCTGCAAGGATTAGAGATTAGAGTAAAACCATTTTCACACACATGCACACACACACTGTCTCTCTCACAAACACACACATGATGTTTATTACAATTGGTTGAAATAAGATGACTTTACTTTTGTATAATCGCTTTAGTTCAGAGAAGAAAGAAAATCTGCTCATGAGAACTTCTCCCTTTAATTCTCTCTATTCCAAAGATTCCTCTAAGTAATCACTGGAATTATAAATTTTCCTCGGGAAGAGTCATTCAGTATTCAATATTTGTGTTGTTAGCACCAATGCAAGTTGTAAGCAGTCAGAAACCCACTGGCTTCGCTTTCTAACCATTCCAGTATTGCAAAACAAACAATGCCATACCCTATCACAATCCATCCTTATTCCTCATGTAACACCCCGTCAGTGATGATACTAGTGATCATAATAAAGATGGGAGGGACAAAGGGAGAGATTTACAAACCGAATCAGAATTTACCTGACCACTTAGCCACATGGACCCCAAGCAGGAGAAACAGAAACCTCCCCTCTCTGCCCTGTCTTCACTGAAGTCTCCCGTCTGAGCAACAGGGAGTCTGCTCCTGATCCAGTTCACTCTGAAAGAAGAAATAATAATCAAAATTCATCAATTCAAATTCAATAAAGTCAACTTAACATAAGAAAAGTTCAAGGTCACTACTGGGTGTCTAGGTCAGTGTAGCTTACAGATCCTTAAAGTGTAGGGTGGGAAAGATCAGTAAAAATTTAATTTTGCTCTGAGAGTTGTTCTCTATTCCAATCTTTAGAAGGTCAGGAAAACTGGAATTGTTAGTCAAGGGATAGTATGCAGGGCAGCAGGATTCAGGGCATCATTTAACAGCTATTGCTGGTCGATTTGGATATAGCAAAAGTAATCAGATATACAGCGAAGGTTGGTGAAGTTTGTTTTGTGTGTGTGTGTTCAGTAATCCATCTTTCACAGAAACATATCACCAATGAACTCTTGATTTTCCACTTCAAAATATGCTCTTCAGATATCCCCACTTCCGTTAACGGGAATCCAGTATTTCAACTGTTTATGAAAACAAACTTAGCATGAGCTTTGCCTCTGTTGCCTTATTTCTTGAGTCCAAAACGTGAGCACATTTTTTTCAGCTTGACTTTCAAAAGCTATGTTTGATTTGACCTGTGCAGTAGTCAGCACATTCACTTTGCCTTTAATTCAACACTCTTATCATTTCTTATTTGGACAATTTCTGGACCTTCCTAACTGTCCAGCCTCAAAATTTAATTTCCATACAGTAGCCAGAGAAGTCTTGTGAAAATGTAAGTTACATCATGTCACTCTGTATTCAAAATCCTCCAGTGGTTTCTCATCTCCTCAGAAATTAATTATTTGAAAATCCTTATCTTTGCCTTTAAGATGATACAAGATTCAGCTCCTGGATAATTCTCTAACTTCAGCAATTACTAATTTTGCACGTTGTCAATTTTCAAATAGCCCAGAGTTTCTTGCTTCTTGCTTGTTAAACAAATATTTGAATATCTAACATGAAACAATAATAGATAAATTCCTGAAACTTGGTAACAATAGCCAATAATTGCCCATTATAATAATAATGATGGGAAACATTTTAGGTACTTCAATACAAACACTAATGAACACTAAATTAATGTGGAAAAAATTAGGTATAATTAATCACCATTTCACTTAGGAGAAAACTGATGTTTCTAGAATTTAAGAAATGTGCACAACATCATTTAACTAATAATTGGGCACTCAGGACTCCACAATATACGATTGTTTTCTAAACTGTGTTGCCTGGTAACTAAATAGCAGCCTGAAATGCAACTGAGCAGATTGCAAAGGCTATATACATGGGTCGTTACAAAATACTGAGTTGCACAAAAAAACTAAAGATCTAAAATCCATGCAGATGGAAACTAGTAAGGCCTTCCCAGCAATATCCATAAGCCCAGAAAGTTGGGACTTGCACAGGTGACTCAGAAAGGACACAGTCAACCGTGTTTCTTGGAAGTGAAGCAATGGCTCATAATACAATCTGTCTCAAAACATTGGTAATGACCTACATATTTGCAATTATCAGAAACTTCAGACTAACTGAGAATATTTCTCAGTTAATCAGCTCCATGACTTACTCATGTGTTTTAAGCACATGCTTGGTCGGATTTTCTATGCATGAAGTCAATGTCCTCATAAAATGTCACTGGAATTGGGATCTTTAATTATTCTTACATGCCTAGAACACTAAGTTGTGCAAATGAGCCTCTTGTCGTCTTTCTGCCAGTGGGCACTGCAAGTAACCGTGACCATTAACGTTCCACCAGCAAGACAACTATCCTCATCTTGGAGCTTTACATTCTTTACTTACCTTCTTTGTGAAAAAAAATTTAATTGCATTTTGTTCTTTTAACTTACATGTTCCTGATTATTAGCGCAGTTGAAAATTTTTCATATGTTGACCATTTAAAATTTCTCTTTAATTTATTTGCTCATATGCCTGTGTACTTTTTCTACTGAGATGTCTTTGTCTTATTGAATGTTTACTATAGATAGATACTAATTCTCATTATATTCACATCTGGGTGAGACCTGCATAAATATTGTTTACGGTATGTTTTTGTGTTAAGTTTATTTTTTTAATGCTCTGTATCAGTACATAAATCTCATTTTGTATTTTCTATTTCATTTTAAATCAGCACTTGATAAAGAGATTATACCTTACTACATACTTGTACATGATATTTGTTGCACTTCCATATACTAAGCTATGATAATCTCTTTTTCATGTAGATATTTATTCCTCTTGGAATGATTAGCTTTATTTTTTCCAGCTCTTTATATCCTTATTTTTTATTTCTTGGATAGTGTCACAATTTAATATAGTCAACTTTTAATTATTTATTTAGCTATCATATGTTTAGTTTCCAAGAGCTCTTTCTTCTTAATTTATTATGGCAATTATATTTTTAATATCTAAGAGTTCCTTTCTACAGCCACTCATCTCATGATACAATATATTCCAAGGTCCCCTCTAAGATAGTCTTTAGAGATTTTTCTTTGTTTTAGTTTGTTATAAAACTTTTCTCTTTAAACCATTAGTGTTTTCTTTGAGGTTTGAATCCAATTTTTGGAAGTGAGGTTTTCTTTTATGCCACAGGCTTTTCTTATATGCCCAAGGATCCATCCTTGGCTGTTCATATTTCAGAACAAGGCAATATACAGTTGCTCATGAGTTGAGTATATGCAGGTCAAAAATATTAACTCATGCATGTGCTTTAAAGTGTGAAAATCTTGGAGAAATATCTATATATTGGGGTTCATTTATTTAAAAAAGATTTTACTATTTCTCCCTTAGCATTATTTGTTGAGGGAAGAATTACTCAATTTTCATCCAGGGTGATACATGCCCAGTGGCTTAGTATTTTGTGAACTATTTTGAGTACTATTTATTGAACAAGTTTTTGATTGCTTCTCCAAACACATAACTCAGAGCCAAATGTTTTCTGGTTTTCAGCCTCTCAGAGCCATGTTCCTGTGGATGGTTTGGGATGTGCTTCCCCCAGCTGGTTTCATCCTCCTCCACTTGTTGTTTAAATGCCAGAGATGTGTTAAACTGCCTTATACCCTGGTGTTCTCCAACTTCTCTTTATCATTATGAGTTTATGAAAAACATAACTAATAAGTTCATGCAATTCCATGGCATCTGGGAAACAAGAAGAGATACTCACATATGGATAGTCTGGCATCTTAAACTGGGAAAATTTTATTTTTTAAAATATGTCATTTGAGGATTAATTAAATCTGCAGCTACTTAGTATTCCTAAACATTAAAAAGATATAGACTTAACTTCAATACTATCTGATGAATTTTGCTATAGAAATATATTTTTTTCAAATTCATTCACAGAATATAATTAGCTGGATGACATTTGGTATAATACTAAAGTAATTTCTACAGATTTCAGATTAAATGTCCCTGAAAAAGTTTAAATATCTGTATATATCAAATTTCAACCTCTGATTCCCGACATAGTGATTGATGGGTTACAGACTGCCATGGTTCAGCACTTCACTTCCAGGAAACAAAGTTGACAGTGCCCTTTCTGACCACACAAGTCTCGGCTTATCATTGTTGCTGGGAGGGTTTTCAGTTGTATCTGTCCATGCGGATTTTACATTTTTTTGATTTTTACAAATCTCAAAACTTTGATAATGAACACATAACATCTCAAACAACACAAATAGAAATTTATTTTCTCACTAGATTTACATGTCAATATTTATACATTAGTATATTCATATATTTCATTTCAAAATACAGAAAATTAAGGTACGCTTTTTAGAACATAATTGACATTTGGGACATCAATTATCACATTTAATTAATTTATAATAAATCAAGTCTCTGTAGGGGGCGCCCCCTCAACTCAACCTTTATCATCTTTTATGAGTGTTGTCAGTATGAAGCACCCCACAAACAGCAGGACTGGTAATCTGGATTTAAAAAAAAAAACAAAAAAGGAGGTTTAAAATATGCAAAATTGAAAACCCCTTAAAAGTAATAGAGAAATACATTTATTTCTATTATGTTCTGTCTTAATATCATTTATTAGAAGGAAATATAAAACATATATATGTATTTCTTATTTCTCTGTGGCATCTGTTGTTATTTCCCCTTTATCATTTTTGATTGAGGTTACTAGAGATTTTACTTTTCTGTTTCTAGTTAGTCTGGCCAAAGGTTCATCTATTTTATTTATTTTTTTCAAAAGACCAACTTTTGGTTTCA
>CAUYON010211157.1:0-13484 GCA_963573935.1 Arctocebus calabarensis | reverse complement strand
GTTATTCAGCAACTGTTGCAGGAATGGCTATACGAATTTCCTTTTCTTTTTCTTTTTTTTTAGACAGAGCCTCAAGCTGTCACACTGGATGGAGTACCGTGGCAACACAGCTCACAGCAACCTCCAATCCCTGGGCTCAAGCGAGTCTCTTGCCTCTGCCTCCCAAGTAGCTGGGACTACAGGCGCCCGCCACAACGCCCAGCCAGTTTTTGGTTGCAGCCATCATTGTTGTTTGGCAGGCCCAGGCTGGATTCAAACCCACCAGCTCAGGTGTACGTGGCTGGCGCCTTAGCCCGTTGAGCCACAGGCACCAAGCCTCCTTTTCTTTTTTTACAGTGTCTTTACAATGGATTCATTTATCTTGAAATGGCAGGCAATCACAGCTGCAGACCTCAATCTAGGGAACATATCAACCAATTTATCAAAAGTTTATCAACTTTTTATGTCATGACTTTTCTTTGCTTCTTGGCAGCTCTTCTAGCAACATTGGTGGCACTTCGTATAGGTCCCATGGTGTTATTCAGTGTTTATGTTGCAGTGGTTCTCAACCTGTGGGTCATGACCCACAGGAACTGTTAAAGGGCCACACATTAGGAAGGCTGAGAACCACTGTTTTATGGTATTGCACTAAACACGATGAAAAATACTTAAAAACAGGTTCGGCGCCTGTGGCTCAGCAGGCTAGGGTGCTAGCCATGTACACCTGAGTTGGCGGGTTCGAATCCAGCCCGGGCCCGCCAAACAACAATGACAGCTGCAACCAAAAAAATGGCCGGGTGTTGTGGTGGGCGCCTGTAGTCCCAGCTACTTGGGAGGCGGAGGCAGGAGACTCGCTTGGGCCCAGGAGTTAGAGGTTGCTGTGAGCTGTGATGCCACGGCACTCTGTCCAGGGTGACAGCTTAAGGCTCTGTCTCAAAAAAAAAAAAAAAAAGAAGAAGAAGAAAGAAAAATACTTAAAAACAGTGAGAGATCTCTTTTTAGTTTGATAGAAAATTTACAGAGAGATGAATTGCTCATATGGAGATGATTAACATCACACCATGCTTTTTTTTTTTTTTTTTTGTAGAGACAGAGTCTCACTTTATCGCTCTTGGTAGAGTGCCGTGGCGTCACACAGCTCACAGCAACCTCCAACTCTCGGGCTTAGGTAATTCTCTTTCCTCAGCCTCCCGAGTAGCTGGGACTACAGGCACCCATCACAATGCCCGGCTATTTTTCTGTTTTGCAGTTTAGCCGAGGCCAGGTTTGAACCCGCCACCTTCTGTATATGGGGGCCGGTGCCCTACTCAATGAGCCACAGGCACCGCCCCTTTTAGGGTTTTTTTTGACAGAGTCTCACCATGTTACCCTCCATAGAGTGCCATGGCGTGAAAGCTGACAGCAACCTCTAACTCTTGGGCTTAACTGATTCTCTTGCCTCAACTTCCCAAGTGATGGGACTATAGGAGCCTGCTACAAAGTCCAGTTATTTTTGTTGTTGTTGTTGTTGTTGCAGTTGTCATTGTTGTTTAGCAGGCCTGGGCCAGGTTCAAATCTGCCACCCTCAGTGTATGTGGCCAGCGCCCCAACAACCAAGCTATGGGCACCGAGCCTACACAGTGTTTTAAGCGGATAATTACAACACATGACCTCAGCACAAAAGCAACAGGAAGTGGTTGCAAAATTACTATCATAGTACAGTATATACTACAGTTAATTGTATGCAGTTATGATTTAAATACTACATCTTTATGTTTGTTTATATTTCTCTCAACTACAAATAGTACCATGTATGGTCTATAAGTGCACAAGTTTTAATAAATTTTAACTTTTTTATAATAGATTTGTATCTATTTTACGGCAGTAAATGATAAACTAGACTAATATCTAAATATATGCTTTTATGACATGTCTTTTTCTTAAATTTTTTGACATTTCTAGGGTATCATCTGTGAGTTTTTTTCCAAATTGTTGCAAATCTTCCCAAATTTTCCAATATAGGGTAGTTATTGAAAAAACCCATATGCAAGTGGATATGCAGTTCAAACCCATGTTGTTTAAGGATCAACTGTACTGAATCACAATCCTTGCACTCAGAGTTCTATTACATCTGCAATTGGTTCCATACTTTATAGAAAACTACCAGTTAGTTTTCCCTCTTCTGTTATGTGGCAATGGCTAACATCTTCCTATTTTCAGTTTGAATTACATACACAGTGTACTTAGTTCTAGGACCAGAAAATTATGTAAGCCCTCAAATTAAAGTTCCTGTTTATTAGATCATTTATGTTGATATGGTTCTCCTCTAGTAAAACCACTTACATTTTTACATATTTTTCTCACATGATTTCAAAAAAACATTGGCAAAGGAAAAATCAATGTTCTAGACCCTTTTTGTAGATAATTACTAATAATGCAAAGATTACTTAACCATGATTTATAAAGACACCGGTTACTAAAAATGCATTTTCACCTCTTAAAATTTGCTTAACTCTAAACAAAGTTGATTGAAATGCCTGTAAGAAAAAACATAATTCAGTTCTAATCAACCCCCGGGAAATTAGTGGCTATTTCCCGCCTACAAAATATATGTACCCCCGCCTTGCTAAAAAGCTCTCTAGAGCTATTACATTCTCGACCATTAAGGTAAGCCTAAAATCAATAAGACAATTAATCCAAAGAAAATATCATCATCAGTATATTGATAAATGAAAGACTAGCGTCTCTAATTCTACCAATAAAGTAAACTTTTTAAAACACCAAAAGGAAAGGGATCTAATTTAAAAATTTTAACTGAAGATACTCACTATATTAAACAGTAAAAACTATCAAATTCAATTTTATTAATTAGAGATACAATGAGTCCTCAAACATTTCAGGAACCAGTACAGTATAGTAATTAAGAGTAGGGTTACTAACTATGTAACCTTCAGCAAATAAACTAGTCTCTCTAAATCTATTTTCCTCATCTGTGAAACATGGATATTAATAACATCTAAATTTAGGTTTAGGAACACTCTAAAAATTAAGTGAAATAATATATGTAGTACAGTATGGTTATAAACATATAATAAGCAGTCAATAAATGTTGGCTTTCAGTATCTTAAGAATTTAGCTTATGTTTTAAGCTGGGGGGAGTCACTTCTCATACACCTACATAATACTGACAATCAATCTAACAAATATTAATTAGACCTTCAAGGAAATAAAAATAAGCCAATATATTTGGAGCAGAGTGAACCAAGGGTTGAGGGGGAAACTGGCATCAAGGAGATGTCAATTTGTAATATTTTTATTTGTAAGATATATAACACCTTATCACTATAATGGATCTAGTATACCCATAACTGTATGTATCTTTATACGGGCACACACATACATACCTAGCACTTTGCAGATACTACATACAGATAAGGATATAGGAAAGAAAGAAGGGAAGGATTAGAAGGGGTAAATAGCAAAGAAGAAAGTGAGGGGAAGGAAGAGGAGGAAGGAAAAAAGACAAAAAGGAGAGAGTAAGCAAAGATAATGGTTTTAGTTGATGAATGACCTCTGTTCAGAAAGGGTTGGATTTGCCTATATGCTTGGTTGGTATCATGACACTGAGCACACAGGAGCTAAATGAAGCACATTAGAAAAGGGTGAATATGAGAGCCAGGAGACTCTTACAACAGTTACTGTTTATGTCAAGACCCACTGGTCCCAAGGGACCCATTTTCACATAATCTATAATTATCTCTCTGCTTTAATCGCCTTGTCATTCCTAAAGCTCTCATGGGCACTGGAAAAGGAAAAGCTCATTAACTAAACCTTTTCTCCTCTCTCCAGCCACTCATGGCTTTTAATTGCTTGGTGTGTTATTATCTAGGAGTGCAACTGGGATCATTTTCATAAGAAAGGGAGGTAGGGAAGAGGAAAGGCGCCATGAGTCCCTGAGGTATGCACCACAGACAAACCTTTGCCTTCTCAATTATTTATGCCAGCTGAGGTTTTACAGGCTGAATAAATCCATAACTCAAGTTCATTCTGAGCAGTCAGATTCTCAAGGGGGTGTTGCCCACTTGCCTATACACACTTGTGTAGTCCTCAAAGAATAACCAGAATGTAACAAGACATATGTCATCCAATTTATCACCTATCACCAAAATGTTAGCACAACATTGATCATAGGCAACAGTGAAACAGGGAAGTGTTACACTACCACCAGCCAAATCAGTGGAGGGAAGTGTTTTGATACTACGGACAGTCAGTGTCTCTAGAGCAGTGATACAGAATGACTTAGCCTGTTACAAGCATAAAAATCCAAATATTTCATTTTTTAAATGGAAATATCACATACTCTTGAAGCTTCAGAGTCTTTAAACAGATTTGTTAAAAACAAGATGCTAACAATATGAATCTTTGAATATAAAAGTAAATAGAATTTTTTATCATCTGATTTTATAAATCATTCACAATAAAACCATATATGTTGTAGCTTTTTCCCCAATCACACTTCTTTCAGGAAAATTTAAGAGTACAATGTGTATGTAAGTGACAGGCTTTTATGCTTTCATGCTGGTTCATATTTTCACCAAGAATACAAAATTAAAGAATAAAACAATCACTTTCATTCTAGTTTTTTATACTTATATTCTTCCAGTTCATAAACAGGAGCAGAGAGCTGTCATTGAAAAGGTATTTCTAAAATATTTTCAAAATCCATTATTGTTTAAAAATTGAAACTTTGTAACTCAATGATGAAAGCGTCTCTTTGAATTTTACAGGCTTCTGTGTCTGACCACAAGCAGCAACCTCTGCTATTTTCTGCCCAAACACTTCATTTGTCTCATAGAACAACTAATCAATTCCAGAGCCCATCAATCATTTCAGTTGTATACTAGTCTGGTCTTGCTTAGAGAAGGTCCAGATGGCTGCTTGTGTAAGTGGAATTAATAAAATTCTGATAGATTACAAGGCGTCAAACTACAAAACCTAACAGAGAAGAACAAATCTTATTGCAGGATAGGGTGGGGACTGTATATTCTTCATTTACTGTATTTTTAATTCTTGCCCTAATTTCTCAATTTATGTGCCAACTTCTAGGTCAAATCTTTTAAGTATACAAGTCACCAAAACTGATTCTTGTAAATAATTGCCTATTTTAAATTGCATACAAACTTTATGGCCACCCTCTATATATAATATATAGAACCATTTGACTCTCTGCAAAGCCCAATGCCTATTAACCATTGCTTTTTCTGTCCATCTGCTATATAACTAAAATATAGCTGACCTCAAAATTAGATGTAACTCAAGATTCTTACTTTTGTTTCTAATAGTTCCAAACACAGGTCTAATAACATTCTCTCCCTTCTATGTTTTCCTTTTTCTTTTGTAAATGCAAATAACTTACACCTAATTCTATAGCCACAATGACATGTTATTAGCTTGGTCTTCTCTATAGAGACTCCTTATGCTAAGTAACAATCCTAATAAAAGCTAACATTTATAAAGTAACTTATTTTATACCAGATACTGTTCCATGTGCAGATAATCATATAATCCATGTAAGTATCATGTATATAATTATCCCTATTTACAGATACGTAACTTGCCCATGGTCACACATCTAGTAAGTGGCGGAACCAGAATTTGAATGCCAGAAGTATGGTTCCATAACTTTGTTCTTAATTAGACTCACACTATACTTCTATCACATTACAGAAAATTAACTAACTTCAGAATGAGAAATTGGTGAATTGGTGTTAGAGCTCTGGAATATTAACACAGATCTGTCCTGTGACATTAAATTGTCACTTTCTATGAGAGAGCAGAAATAAAGGTCAGAACCAAAAAGGCAGGAAGCAAGCTCAGAATTGGCCCCAATAACCCTTGGCTCAAGAATATTTATGTTAAACTTAAAATGGGCTCTTAACTTATCATCTATAATACACATTAGTCAAAAAACCTGCCACAACATGGAACCTAAGCCTAATCAAGTGAAACTACTGGTTATTGATTTTTCTGATCTTGATAAATGTGAAAAAAATTTGGAGTTTATATATTGAAGAATCTAAAACAACCTTTAAAATACATTATTTATAACCTAAAAACAATGGTTCTATAGAAAACTTTTTCCTTTCATCAAGTTTACATTTAATGTTTCTAAAACTCTAAAATCTAACATCACTTTGATCTCAGCTGAACATAATTCTGCCAAGAATTGCAATTAACATCAATTAAAGCACAACTTTCTCTAAGGAAAAAAAAAAAAAAACACCAGGTTCACCAAAATCCAAGCAAAATTTTATTACATAAATTCAAAAATAATCTTTCATTGTTCCAACTGCATTCTGATGCTTAAAAGAAACCACAGGGATTGCATTTGGCTCTACACTGGAATAATCTGACATTTCAATATGTGAGAATTTTATTATAATCTAATTTGTTATAATGGATTTCTGTTACGCTAAAAATTGAATTCCCTCAGTATAAGAATCTCACTAGTTGCTGTGATTTCTGATCTGCTGTGGGAGTGAAAAAATTACCGTTTATAACAGTTAAAAGGCTTTCAGTGGACTGGGCATGGTGACTTATGATTATAATCCTAGCACTCCAGGAGGCTGAGGTAGGAGAATTTGCTTGAGCTCAAGAGATGGAGAGCAGCCTGTGCAAGAGTGAGACCCCATTTATACAAAACAGAAAAATTAGCCAGGCATCATGGTGCGCACCTACAGTCCCATCTTCTTGGGAACCTGAGGCAGGGAGGTTGCTTGAGACCAGGAGTTTGAAGCTGCAGTGAACTATAATGATGCCACTGCACTATAATTCAGGCAACAGAGTGAGAATCTGTCTAAAAAGAAAAAAAAAAACCTAAGAAGCACAAATATACACTCAATTGTACATTCATAATAAATATGTGTCAAGCTGAATTAAAATCTATACTTTATAAAAATAAGCTATGTTATTTCTTTGTCATTGTTTCTCATGGTCAAAATTCTACTTATTGACTTAGGTCACTTCTTTAGGAATTGGGTGAGAGAAAAAAGCTTGGAAGATTAAACCTTTCTATACAGTTTATCATACAATTTCTTCTCTCATTTCACTGGCATACATTTGATTTGCTTCATGTTTTGTAGAGCTACTGTGGTCTTTAGACATTCCAAAAGCAACTGTATTCAGTATGTCATTTTGAAAAATACTAGAAATCGACTCAGCGTCTGTAGCTCAGTGGCTAAGCGTGCGGGCCACATACACTGGAGCTGGTGGTTTGAATCCAGTCGGGGCCTGCCAAACAACGACAACCAAAAAATAGCTGGTCGTTGAGGTGGGCACCTGTAGTCTCAGCTACTTGGGAAGCTGAGGTAAGAGAGTCGCTTAAGCCGAAGAGTTTGAGGTTGCTGTGAGCTATGATGCCACAGTACTCTACTGAGGGCCAAAAAGTGAGATTCTGTCTCAAAAAAAGAAAGAAAGAAAGAAAAAGAAAAAAAAGGAAAGTAGTAGAATCTGGGAGCCCTGAAGGAAAATAGTACACAAAATAAAGATCATTATTATTTATCGTAAAGTGATTGATACTGTTAGAAAGTTAGGTTTAGTTATTTAAAAAATCATTCGTCTTCATCTTTCCTCCTATTTTTTATTTATTTATCTAACTAGGAGAAAAAATAGTCCATAAACATTTTTAATTGTTCAGAGAAAGAGGTGAGGATGGACATATAACAGGAAAAAGAAACCAGCAGTTCCCTATTTTATGATTGGGTCATTAGGCTGACCCTACCTCAGCAACACTCACTAAATACTTAGTTCTTTGAAGGAAGCAGCTGGGGATATCTCTGAAGTTCTGAGCAATTTTATTGGATACCTAAGTTCTAGAACCTTGTACAGATGGATATGATCCTTGCCCTGGAAAACTAAAAGTTCACTGGACAGAAATAAAGTTTTTTAAAAAGGGGAAGGAGGGAGGAGGTGGGGGTCTCAGTGTGTGACACATCTTGTACCCTCAATAAATGCCCAACAATAAAAAAAAATTCTTTTCTAATTCAATTTGGCATAATGTGACAAATTCTGAAGTATAAACAAAAGACTATCAGAAAACAGACAAGAAATGACCACCTCCCTCTTATTACTCAGTAAAATGACTCCTGACTTGACTTGAACATTTAACGAATTTTGATTAGTAGGGTTTAAGGTTCAAAAATACCATTTTATAGAAGATTCTAAAGACAGTTATATAAATTAAGAACCCAAAATACTTTCTGAATATATCAGGGTTGAAGGAAGGGTTAAAATTCTGAAAGTGGTTTTTAAACTATGCTTTCTTAACAGTTTTATGGGCTCCTCAGAGTTCTCAGAGTCCATCACAGGAATCAGTGTGGCAAATGTACTCCAGGCCAGAAGAAGCCTTAAAGAGTATCTATATTTCTCCCAAACTTCCATCAGCCTTCCCATCCTTCATAAACATTTAGTGTAAGTAAAAATAATGTGCTTGCTATGCAAACAGATTCAAGACAGGTACCATAGCATTAACTGATTACTTGGTCAATAAGTAGAAACTAGGAGCACTTTGAGTTTTTAATTCATTAGAGGTACCAATAACTTTCCTCTTACAATGTCATCTGGTGTTCACACTGCTATTTCGTTATGTGGTGAATAATGTCAGTAAACTCATTCCTACAGGTGTGAAACTGTGTGTTGGTATCATTTCCTCTTTATTCTATGAAGATAGATATTTCCCTTCGATAAATTTAGAGATCCCAGTTTTTCATAGAGCTCAATTATTTCAAGTTAACAAGTAAAGGAACACTCAGATAACTCAGAAAGAGTAAGAACATCAGAGACTCCCATTTTTTGTTTAGTTTGTATAAAGTAGCAATCTTAGAAGAACATGTCATATGACTCTTTAAAGTAGCATAGAATCCTTCTGATTAACACACACATAATGCTGAAAGAATTGTTTTCTTTTTGAGACAGAGTCTCAGTTTGTCACCCTTGGCAGAGTGCCGTGATGTCACAGCTCAAAGCAATCTTCAGCTGTTGAGCTTAGGTGATTCTCTTGCCTCAGCCTCCTGAGTAACTACAGGCGCCCGCCACAACGCCCAGCTATTTTGTGTTGCAGTTCGAATCCACTAGCCTCAGTATATGGGGCGGGCACCCTACTCACTGAGCCACAGGTGCCACCCAGAAAGAAAAAGATTATCCAAGAAATTTTACACAAAATTTAAGAGCTTTAATACAAAATGACCTTTAAAACAATGGTTTTACCATTGTTTAATATGGTAAAACTTTAGCAACTTAATCATTATCATGCCTCAGTAGTTTAAGTGTCTTCATACTGTTGTGTAATCTCCAGAACTTTTTCACCTTGCAAAACTTATACCCTGTCCCACTTCCCCTCTTACCTGCTGGCAATCCCTGTTTTACTTTCTATTTCTATGAACTTGACTACTCTAGATACCTCACATAAGTATAATTTTACAGTGTTTGGCTCTTTGTGATTGGCTTATTTCACTTAGCATAATGTTCTCAAAGTTTATGCATGATGTTGCACGTGTACAAATGGCCTTCCTTTTTAAGGCTGTATAATATTCCATTGTATATACCACATTTATCTATTCTTACCTCAATGGACACTTTGATGGTATCCACCTCTTAACTACTGTAAACAGTTCTGCTATGAACATGGTTGTGCAAATATGATCTGAAATCCTGCTTTTAATTCTATGGATACATAATTAGAAGTGTTACTGCTGAATAATATGATAATTCAATATTTAACTTTCTGAGGAAATTTCACACTGTACCATTTTACACTCTAAAATGACTTTTAATTTAAAGTAAATTTAAATGACTTTTAATTAAAGTAAATATATTATGAAAATTAAAATCTTTAAAAGAATAATAGTATTTGAGGAAAATCAGATTTAGCTGGTGGGGCAAGCTTTTGTTTCTCAAACAAGATTGGGGGGAAAGGCACTAATTCAGACAATTATTATCAGATACTAATGAAAAGTGTAAGATACTTAATATCTGGCACTTGTTCAGACATTTATTTTAAAGATTATACACCTAGGGCGGCGCCTGTGGCTCAAAGGAGTAGGGCGCTGGCCCCATATGCCAGAGGTGGCAGGTTCAAACCCAGCCCTGGCCTAAAACTGCAAAAAAAGATTATACACCTAAAACATTCTTTACTGCCATTAATTATCCTTCTAGACATACCATCAAATCAATTTCATGTTAAGAAATAGTACTTCACAAATTGAAGATTTAAGGTTTAAAAATACATATACAAACACATAAATAATTACACACACACCCATACACTATTATCAAAGATCAGAAGAGAAATTACCTGATAGTTTCTTCATGATATAGAGAACTAACAACTGGTCCACCAAAACGAGGATTTGTTTCTTTTCCTTTCTTTTCTGATATCTATTTGAGAGTTGGGGGGAAAAGGTGGGAGAAAAACACATGAATTAAAGCAGTGTGTATTTAACCAGTTAACAAAATATTATTTTGCTAAGAAATACTAAGGATTTTATCTTCAACCACTTCTTCAAGCCCTATGAGCAGTTTTAAAGTCGTATCAGAAAGGCAATAGACTCTCAGGTCATCCTAGTAGTGGAATGCATACCCAATGGCAATCTAAGATCATTCTACTTTTTGGAGCCCCCAGAAAGCAATTCCCATAGCTGACTGCAATATGATGTTCCATGTGAAAAATACGGATGTTCATGTGAAAAAATGAAATATGAAATACAGACATGAATGGGATCAACAAAATCATATATTTATATTTATAAAATCAGAAATTTAATATTTCTAATAATATAAATAAGTTATTATTGTAGTAAAGTTCAAATTCAATCATTAAGGAAAAATTGTTAAATATTTCTAGGTAGAAAAAGGAAAGAGAGGGATAGAAAAGGAGGCTTATATCTAAAATAAAAGAAAAACAAAGCAAACTGCTATGGAAATGCCTTCCAAACTCAAGGATTCAATAGGCCTTGCCCTATATGTTCTCAAAAAGCACAAAAGATTATTTTAGAAGTTAGGTTTTTTTAAACCATGTAATATGGAGGCAATGAACTTGGATAATGTCATCTGACAGGATCAAACTGCAACTTGTGCAAAAGCCCACATCTTCTGCAATACTGACAGTTTTTAGGCCAGGACACCCTGTAAAAGTGAAAACTCTAACTCTGGACACAAATATTATTTTAGAGTCAAAATTAAATTATTTTATTGTTTAATACGATTGCAAAATGACTAGTTGACTTGAAAAAATAAAGGCAATCCTCATATACATTTTTCTCTGTAGTTAAAGAAATGTTTTTATCATGTTACCTTTCTTTTTTTATTGCTTTTCTTTTTGGAGGGTCTATGGACCACTGGCTTGAGGAGATAGCACATTTTATCCATTCTTTTTTGTTGTTGTTGTTGAGACAGAGTCTCACCTTATGCCCTGAGCAGAGTGCAATGGTGTCAGAGCTCACTGCAACCTCAGACTTGGGCTGTGAGCATCCCACTGCCTCAGCCTCTGCAGGGATTACAGGCACTCGCTGCGGCACCCAGCTGGGCTTTTCATTTTTTTAGGAGTCGGGGTCTCACTCTGGCTCAGGCAAGGGGAACTAAGATTTTTAAAAATGGGAATTTGAGATGAATCAAACCAGTTATCAACTTATAATAGAAATAAAGTTACAAAATCATAAACTATTAATAACATGATCAAATATATGTTTAATAAACATGATCAAATATATACCTTGCAGTATATAAAGTACATTAGTATGATGCTAGAAAATAAGAGGCACTAAGTTAATGCCAGATCTCTCTCTTCTTTGAGGATATTCTTAGAGAATAAATGCTGCAAAGAGTTTCTAGGATACAGAATACTTTTCTTTATGCCAAAAAAAGTATGGACAACCCCAAACTTAAAATGGTTCAACTTAGGGTTTTATGACTTTATGATAGACTTATCTGGGTACTAAAGGCATTTTCAATGTATGATATTTTCAAATTACAATATCTTTATCAGGATGTAGCCTCACTGTAGGCGAAGGAACACCCAATCAAAGAAGAACTTAATTTATTCAAACCAATCATATTCCAAATACATGCTTCATTGGTAGGGGTAAAGGTGAAACATACTTGATGCTTACGAGATGATTACTAAATAATATAAAATGAAAAATGAGAAAACTGAATATTGAAGAAAGGAAAGAGAGATAGAACAAAGCATAGAGTGTCAAGCATAGCTTCTTCTGACTCTTAAAATACAAAATCTAGGTGCTCTTGGGTTTGGCAACGACCTTTTACATGCATACAAAACATGATTCATGAATGAAAAAAATGATAATAGGTCTTCATTAAGATTAAAAACTTCTGCTCTGTGAAAGATATTGTTGAGAGAATGAAATGATAAGCTACAAACTGAGAAAAAAATCTTTGGAAAACACATGTCTGATAAAGGACTAGTATCCCAAATATCCAGAGAATCCTTAAAACTCAACAATAAGAAAACAAACTATCCAGTTAAAAATGAGTAAAAGATCTGAACACTTTACCAAGGAAAATACATAAATGGCAAATAAACAAGTAAAAAGATGCTCAATATCATGTCATTAGGGAAATGCAAATTAAAACAAAGAGAAACCACTACACATCTATCAGAATGGCTAAAATCCAGAATGTCCTTTAACAGATGAATGGATGAACAAATGGCACAGCCATAAAATAGAATATTATTCAGCAACAAAAAGAAATTAGCTATACCTAGATTAAGAAAAAAGAGAAATATCAAATAATTATACTCAGACATGAAAGAAGACATTACAACCAAAGCTACAGAATATAAAGGATCACAAGAGGCACCTATGAACAATTATATACTAACAAATGGAATAACCCAAATGAAAGGGATAAATTCCTAGAAATATACAATCTACCAAGACTGAATCATGAAGAAATAAAAAATTTGAATAGACCTATAACCATTAAGAAATTGAATGAGTAGAAGATGGCGGCTGAGTAACAGCTTCCTTGTGGCTGGGCATGGTGAGACTGGGGAGAGAGGACTTCAGGCATATCTGCCAGGCAGGATCTACCCAGAAACTTCCCTTTGGGGACACAGGGAGACAGCGTGAGGCTTCTGGACACCCTGAGGAAGGCTAAAGCGGTGGAGATTGGGCAAGTGGTTGCGTCTGTTCGTTCGGTCTGATCCTGTCAGTGGCTGTGGGTGGGGCAACAGTGGGACTGCAGGCTGGAAAGGCCTTGCCTGTGAGCCTTTTGGGTTTCTTTTGGACTTGGCACTCGGTGAACTGCCCTGAGAGAACGTGGGCAGGAGTCCAGGGGTTTTTGAGTGTTGTCTGGAGCCCCAGACTGGGCCACCAAGCCAGATGGAGCTGCCAGTGTTTGGTGGTGGGCTGTGTGGAGCCATTGTGGGAGAACTGCCCTGGCAAGCTCCACCCTCAGGGTCACAGAACAGGCATTGGGCGGGAGCAAGTAATCTAGCGACTGAGCAG
>CAUYON010211134.1:0-19998 GCA_963573935.1 Arctocebus calabarensis | reverse complement strand
CATCACAGCTCACAGCAACCTCCAATTCCTGGGCTCAAGCGAGTCTCCTGCCTCTGCCTCCCAAGTAGCTGGGACTACAGGCGCCCGCCACAACGCCCGGCCATTTTTTGGTTGCAGCCGTCATTGTTGTTTGGTGGGCCTAGGCTGGATTCGAACCCACCAGCTCAGGTGTATGTGGCTGGCGCCTTAGCCCATTGAGCCACAGGTGTTGAGCCTTTTTTTTTTTTTTTTTTGAGACAGAGGCTCAAACTGTCCCCCTGGGTAGAGTGCTGTGGCATCACAGCTCACAGCAACCTCCAATTCCTGGGCTCAAGCGAGTCTCCTGCCTCCGCCTCCCAAGTAGCTGGGACTACAGGCACCCGCCACAACGCTCGGCCATTTTTTGGTTGCAGCCATCATTGTTTGGCGGGCCTGGGCTGCATTCGAACCTGCCAGCTCAGGTGTACATGGCTGGCGCCTTAGCCGCTTGAGCCACAGACACCGAGTCCTCTTAGCAATTCATAATTGTATTGCAAAATTTCCATTTACATGCAACTCTTTCAGGCACTTCGACTGAAATGAAATATTCTATCCTGAGACAATGTTAGTGTTTCAGATAGAAATTATGAAATTCTAGATAGTTTTAAGCACTGAAGCTTCTGAATTTATATGGTTTTAGAAAACAAAAGGATATAGGTGAGTGAAAAGTTTAAGTGGGTTAAACAAAATGTATGGTGTTGAGAAGTGGTGGGAATGGATGTTCCAGAGTGTTTAACAATCTTCAGCATGGGTTGAAGTAAACCAGATGAACTTGAACCATTTTAATAATTGGGCTTAGGATGGAACTTAGTTATAAAGAAACTTTCTCTTTTTCTGTTACACCTCCCAACTTACTTTTTAGTTTTCTTCTAGCCTTAAGGCCTGGGTATTGGTAGGAACTGGAAATAAGAGTAAACCCATGGTCTGGAAATATTCTGTGTCCACTGCAGGCCACTGGCTTCCTTACGGAGCTCTTGATAGAAATGAAGATGTTTCTCCAATGCAGCTTTTTGCCTAAGGAGACACCCCATCCCCAATTCCAATAATGATTAAGTACCCTAGAAATTGTCCTAGTGAGGTAGTGGAAGAACTTTGAATTATCATTAGCTAGACTTGAGGACATTGATCTTGGACGTTAGTGTAAGATCATACTCTTATTCATTAAATAACTTTACATATGAGGTTTAGACTACAATAAGCCTCCTGTTGGAAAAGTAAAAGGAAAGGCATAATTTGCAGTTTTTAACTCATGTTGCTGGGGACTTCCTTGTTTAAGAGGTAAGGAACTAGGTCCAATAAGTTAAGAGTACTGGGCTAATAACCACGTAAGTGAAGATGGAATAAAGCCAGTTGGCGTCAAGTTCTCCTAACCCTAGGTGGAATAGGGCTTACTTCTGTCAGCTACTTGGACTAACCTTATAAAATCGTCCATCTTCGGGCGGCACCTATGGCTCGGTAGGGCGCCAGTCCCATATACTGAGGGTGACAGGTTCGAACCCCACCCCGGCCAGCTAAAACAGCAGTGGCAACTGCTTTACAAAAATAGCTGGGCATTGTGGCGGGTCCCTGTAGTCCCAGGTACTCAGGAGGCTGAGGCAAGAGAATCGCCCTAGCCCTAGAGCTGGAGGTTGCTGTGAGCTGTGATGCCATAGCACTCTACCGAGGGTGACAAAGGGAGACTCTGTCTCAAAAAAAAAATTGTCTATCTTTCCTTCAGATGACTGTCAGTTTTCTTTTCATGGAAAGTTGGAACTCCAATAGATTAGTTTTCATTTCAATACTTAGGAACTTAACCCTGCTGCTATGATTTCATGAAATTTTCTTACCTAACAGCTGAGGAAAAACTAAAGGAAGAAAAAGTGAAGGTTAGTAGAGAACATTAAAATAGAGTTGTTCTGGCTGCTTTCTCTTTCTGGTCCCCTAAAGAGTATTTATCATCTTAGATTTAGCTTATGGTTACTGAAAGTACATTTTAGGAGGTAATGTTCAAGTGTTTACAGTTAATGTTGGGATCACATGTGTTTTAGGGTTGTGGCTTTTTACCCTTCAATTTTGATGATTCTTAAGAGAATGACATTTGCTTTCATCTGTCACTAAGGATGTAACAACTATAGGGGACTGAGTTTTAAACAGTCAGTTGAAACCATATACTCATAAGGAAGATTGTCATTACTATCGTAGGAGAATAAAGGGAGAAAAGCCTTGGGGATTTTGATTCTTTGCTATTTCTTCTAACAAGGTCCTCATTAGATCGGTCTTTGCCTACCTCTGACTTCATTAGGAAGTATTCTCTGCCCTGTGTTTACTTCATTTCAGCCTTGCTGGCTTTTTTTTTTTTTTGAGACACAGCCTCAAGTTGTCATCCTGGGTAGAGTACTATGGCATCACAGCTCACAGCAACCTCCAGCTCCTGGGCTCAAGCAAGTCTCCTGCCTCCGCCTCCCAAGTAGCTGGGACTACAGGCACCTGCCACAATGCCTGGCTATTTTTTGGTTGCGGCCTATCATTGTTGCTTGGTGGGCCCAGGCTGGATTCGAACCCACCAGCCCAGGTGTATGTGGCTGGTGCCTTAGCTGCTTGAGCCACAGGCTCTAAGCCCTTGCTGGCTTTTAAAATTATTTTTGAAACAGGGTGTTGCTCTATTGCCAAGGCTAAAATGCAGTGGCATCATAGCTCACTGTAACACTATTAGGCTCAAGTGATCCTCTCTTCTCAAGCACTTCCAGCTACCTAGGCATCCACCACTATGCACAGCTAATCTTAAAAACTTTTTGAAGAGAGGGGGTCTTGCTATGTTACCTAGGCCACTCTTGAATTTCTGGCTTGAATTAATCCTTTTGTTTTAGCTTCTAAAAGTGCTAGGATTATAGGCATAATCCACCATGCCTGGCCCTGCCTCTTTTTTATTCTTTCTTTTTTTTTTTTTTGAGACAGAGCCTCAAGCTATCACCCTGGATAGAGTGCCGTGACCTCACAGCTCACAGCTCACAGCAACCTCCAATTCCTGGGCTCAAGTGAGTCTCCTGCCTCCGTCTCCCAAGTAGCTGGGACTACAGGCTCCTGCTACAATGCCCGGCCATTTTTTGGTTGGAGCCATCATTGTTGTTTGGCGGGCCCAGGCTGGATTTGAACCCGCCAGCTCAGGTGTACGTGGCTGGCGCCTTAGCCTGTTGAGCCACAGGCGCCGAGCCCTTTTTTATTCTTTCAACATGCCAGTTTCATTTCTTTCTTTGGACCTTTGTATTTATAGTTTACTTGCTGGAATATTTTTCTCCCAGAGGTTTATGTGACTAACTCCTTGTCATTTAAGTCTCAGCAAATATACTTCAGAGAGCTCTTGTCCTGTCAGCCTCCTGCAATCCTATTACATCTTTTTTTTTTTGAGACAGTCTCAATTTATCACCTCGGTAGAGTACCGTGTATCATAGCTCACAGCAACCTCAAACTCTTGGGCTCAAGCGATCCACTTGCCTCAGACTCCCAAGTAGCTGGGACTACAGGCACCAGTCACAACACCTGGCTGTTTTTAGAGACAGGGTCTCGCTCTAGCTCAAGCTGGTCTCGAACTCGTGAACTCAGGCAATCCACTTGCCTTCGTCTCCCAGAGTGCTAGGATTACAGGCATGCGCCACCACGCCGAGCCCTCCTATCATATCTTAAAAATTTTTCTGCATAGCATTTATTGCTAGCCTAAAAAAAAAAAATCTTTTTTTTTCATTAGAGTTTTCTCACTCCCACTCCTGGAATGTAAATGCCATGGGGGAAGAGATTTTCTCTGTTTTGCTTACTCTTGAACTCCCAGTGTCTTTAGAACAGTGTTGGGCACATAATAAGCCTTAATAAATATTAAGGAAGGCAAGTAGGTTTGGAATCTGGGGTCTTAGATTGCCCTTCCTCATGGTTTTGCCCTAATCAAGTTCCTTTCCCTCTTTGGGACTTGCTTTTCTCATCTGTAAACCAGAGGACTCAAATAGATGCTCCCTAAACTCACGTCTAGCTCTGGCACAAGTGCTAAGAGCCATGGAGGGATCCTGTGACATATGCAACTAAAGCATCTCTTTTTGTATTTCAGTCTTCCAAACCATGCTTATGGGAGTAGAGGGTATCTCTGCAGGTCCAAAGGGCAGTGGACAGCCAGTACTAGCAGCAGGCAGTTAAACCCTGGTACAGTCCCCCTATGGGATTGTTCTGTTGCCCTGCAGATCAGTACCTGGCTTGTTCCTGAGCTTGTTTCACGGCTTCCTCCTGGGCCAGCCTTGTGACTTCCTCCTTTTTAAGCCTCCTTTCCTCTGCCTCCAGCTGAGCCTTCTCTTCTGCTTTCTGTTTCTGCCGCTGGTACTCTAGTCGTTCCTCTTCAGCCATTTCCATCAGATGTTTTTGTTCTTCTGCTAACTGCATTTCTAATTCTTTCTGCCTTTTCTTCTCTGCCTCTGCAAAATAGAAAAGTGGGCTCAGCAGGGATTATTACTGACGAAACAATTTTCTGATCCAATTCTGAAGTCTGATTCCTAGGGACTCCATGAGAAATTCTGTAGTTTATCTGCCAATAGGCTGTTAGATCCCCTGGGGTTAATTTACTAATTTGAGTCCTTTAATTAACCACCTATTATGTGCAGTGCATTATACAATTAAAGCCTTGGAGAAGAATTTTCCAGAGTTTGGTGTGTATGAAGCTGGGTTGGGGAGGGGCATCAGAGCAAGGTGTAGAGAAACTTAGTGCTTACTCAGGGACTGGCCAGTCTAGAGAGCCAGCACCAGGAAGTGACCACAGAGTCATCTGCCAAAGTTCCTCCCTCTTCCTCAAAAGTAAGCCTGGATCCAGCAATCCCTAATACTGTGTAAATATCCAAAGGATAATAAATCAGCACCCCCGTGGTTACTGCTGCACTCTTCACAATAGCAAGATGTGAATCAGTCAGTGTTGATCAGCAGATGAATGGATAATGAAAATGTGGTATATATACACAATGAAATACTATATAGCCATAGAAAAGAACAAAATCCTGTCTTTCACAGCAACATAAATGAGCCTGAAGACATTATGTTATGTAAAATAAGCCAGGCATAGAAAGCTAAATTGCACATGTTCTTACTTATGTGTGGGAGCTAAAAGTATTGATCTCATACACTCAGTCTCTCATTACTAGAGACTGGGAAGAGTAGGAGGGTGGGGGAGATAGGGAAGGGTTGGTTATAAAAATACAGTGAAGACAGGAAGAGTAAATTCTAGTGTTCTGTAATACTATAAAATGACTGATTAGCAAAAATTTTCCATTTTCAAATATCTAGAAGAGTGGATTTTGAATGTTTATTCAAAAGAAATGTTTGAGGTGAGGGTATGTTAATTATCCTGATTTGATCATTACACATTGTATCTAGGTGTCAAAATACCATAATGTACCCTGTAAATGTGAACAATTATGTGTTAAATAAAAAATACTTTTTAGGGGTGGGGTGTGGTGGTTCATACCAGTAATCCTAGCACTCTGGGAGGCCAAGGTGGTTGGATTGCTTGATCTCAGGAGTTTGAGACCAGGCTGAGCAGAGAGAGATCCCATCTCTACTAAAAAAAAAAAAAAAAATCCTGATGTGGTGCCAGACGGGTGCCTGTAGTCCAGGCTGCTCAGGAGGCTGAGGCAAGAGGAGTGCTAAAGGCTAAGAGTTGGAAGTTGCTGTGAGCTAAATGATGCCATGGCACTCTACCCAGATGACATGTCAAAAAAAACCCAAAACAACTTTAAAAAGTGAGGCTGGATGGCTCGGCGCCTGTGGCTCAACGAGCTAAGGCGCCAGCCACGTACACCTGAGGTGGCGGGTTCGAATCCAGCCCGGGCCCGCCAAACAACAATGACAGCTGCAACCAAAAAATGGCCGGGCATTGTGGTGGGTGCCTATAGTCCCAGCTACTTGGAAGGCAGAGGCAAGAGACTCGCTTGAGCCCAGGAATTGGAGGTTGTTGTGAGTTATGATGCTATGGCACTCTATCCAGGGTGACAGCTTGAGGCTCTGTCTCAAAAAAAAAAAAAAAAATGTGAGGCTGGAGAGACTACTCAACACCTGAAAAGTTCTGCTTGAAGCTATCCAGATGTGTGTGTCTGTTTCCACCTGCTAGGGAAGGAAGTGAGGAGCAGGGCTGTGTCTCTGATTTAGGTAGGTCCTGAGCAATGCCGAAAGCACAGAAGGATCCTAGTCACACTTTGGGAGAAAAATAGCTTACACTTTTAGAGTGCTTTCCATAGTAAGGCCTAGGATAAACGAACACTAATAGTAAGATAAAAATATTTCTGCCTCAAAGAGATGGGAGATGCAAAGAACTCAAGGATTGCACTTACCAGCCTTCTCAGCTTCTTCCTGTTGCTTCTTTCTCTGTAGTTCTTGCAGTTTCCTCTGGAACTCCTCTTGCTGCTGACGGGCTCTCTCCTGGGCTGCTTGCTGCTGGAGCCGCTGCTTTCTCTCCTCCTCCTCCTGCCGCTGCTGTTCTTCTTCGAGTCTCTGTTTCCTCAAGCTGAGAAAACACAAGTTCAGGGAAATGGCAGAAAACATTAGGGCATCCTGGTGAGACAAGGCAACAGGCAGCGCCTTGGGTAGGGTGGGGAAACGAGGCTTTGCAGTCCACAGGCAACACAGGGAGCACCCCGTTTTGAGGAGACTCGGTTTTTCCAGGGAAACCAGGATTCAAGAGGAGAGGCAAGAGCACAGCTAGCCTGCAGCTAGAAACCCAGAAGTTTCAGTATACAGCTCTGTGCTTTGAGGTCGGAGGCCTTAAGTTCTTAAGAGTTTCATTTTCAATTCCTATGAAATGGAGTTTCAAAATCCTGCCTTATGGAATTTTTTTTTTTTTTTGTAGAGACAGAGTCTTACTTTATCGCCCTGAGTAGAGTGCCGTGGCATCACACAGCTCACAGCAACCTCCGGCTCTTGGGCTTAAGCGATTCTCTTGCCTCAGCCTCCCTAGTAGCTGGGACTACAGGCACCCACCACAGCACCCAGCTATTCGGCCGAGGCCGGGCTTGAACCCGTCACCTTCGGTATATGGGGCCAGCTCCCTACTCGCTGAGCCATAGGAGCTGCCCTCCTTATGGAGTTGATTGTGAAGATCACATTAGAGGCAAGGCCTGCCAAAAGGCCTCACACAATGTGGACACGGCATCTCATAGCTTTTCCAAGAAGAGCCCTTTGATGTTACTCCCTATCTTGAGTAACATTTATGGACACTGTCTCATCTCTAGTCCAGGTTGTTCCTAAGTCACTGAGGACAGAGAAAAATGAGACATGATTTTTTTTTTTTTTTGAGACAGACCCTCAAGCTGTCACCCTGGATAGAGTGCTGTGGCATCACAGCTCACAGCAACCTCCTACTCCTGGGCTCAAGCCATTCTCCTGCCTCTGCCTCCCAAGTAGCTGGGACTACAGGCGCCCGCCACAATGCCTGGCCATTTTTTGGTTGCAGCCGTCGTTGTTTGGTGGGCCCGGGCTGGATTCGAACCCGCCAGCTCAGGTGTACGTGGCTGGCACCTTAGCCTGTTGAGCCACAGGTGCCAAGCCGAGACATGATGTTTTACCTCATGACGTGAGCTTCAGAACCAAACTTGGCCCCTAGAAGAGGTCACCCCCTGCCTTTTTCTCCTGCTTCCTGACCCTGCCATGGTCTTTCTGCTTGCCCGACCCACCGGTTCTCCTCTGTGCGTCTCTGTTGCTCCAGCTCCAGCTCCTCCTCCATCTTCTTTGCTCTCTCCAGCTGCTCCAGCTCGAGCCGCCTCTGCTCTTCATGCTCCCTTCTTTTCCTCTCCACTTCCAACTGCCTCATCTTGACCCTTTCTGCTCGAAGCCTATCCCGGGAATCTTTCTGTTCCCTCTTAGAGAGGAGGGCCTAAGAAATCAGAGTGTTTTTAGTGCAAGGAACAGATGGGTCTGTTCAGCATGGTACTATTGGCACTGAGTCCTCTTCTACCCCAGACAACATCTATCAGGGATGGAATCATAAAGCCAACTCTATACCCCACCACCACTGCACAGACTCTGGTGTCACTCGCTTGAGTGTTTGGATCTGATTGACTTGGATTCAACTTTCTTAATTGCTTTGGGGTTTGGGGATCATGACTTAATGTTCCTGATATTGTCCTACTCATAACACTGTTCCCAGGATTAATTGAAATAATGGAAATGCCAAGAGAATGCCTGGTATGTGGTAGGTTCTAGAGTTCTCAATGCCCAAGGAGCTTTCAAAAACTACTTGAGGCCTGGACTCCACTCAAACCAATTAAATGAAAATCTCTATGTGGGAGGTCTCAGTGGCTTAAAAAGTTTCTTGGGTGATTATAACATGAAGCCAGGGCTGGAAACCACAGGTTTAGATAGAGGCTTATTTTAACAGGGGCAATCTTAGGTATAGATGGGTTAGACTCACATTTAATCTTGTAGAAGCCACTTTCCCAATGGAAGGTTGTTCTTTCAGTTCTCTCTAATGTTTCCTCCTTAGTCAAAAATACGCCCCTGAGGGGAACTTTAAGAGGCAGGTCTTCTGGGGAACTCTGCATATACAACTCAAGATCCAAGTCAAAACTCCCTTGGATCTTTAGCCTTTGCAGAGGCAGCACAATACTATGGACTGGCAATAAATCTGAGAAACATTGATGATCTAGGAGGCTCTGAAAAATTCAGCCCGCATGTTAAAATTCTCAGCTGTTAAACAGAGCAGAATTCCATAATCTATACAGTTGGGGCTGGAGGTGGTGACTGAGAACTATAAAGGAAAGATCTTCCTGGAATCCCTTCTAGAAGACTATGGGATAAAAAATTAAATAAACACATAATAATTTAAAATAATAACACGAGTCCTGAATATGGAGCCAAAGGACTAGAGTTTAAGTCTCAGCTCTACCACTCAATGGTTGTGCAATTTCTGGCAACTGGCATTTAACTCCTAGCTTCAGTTTCTAGGTCTGTAAAATGGGGCTAGTCATACCTGGATTACAAGTGTGGATGTAGAGGTTAAATAAGATTCAACAGAGTGTACCATGTGCATTATGTGAGTTTGAACCATAGTACCATGGTGGCTTAGCCTTGTGTGCATTTGTAGTGTTTAGAGCTACCTTTTTTTGTATAAGACCTCTAAATATAGTTCACTACCTTCATCTCAATGGAAGAAATGGTGATCTATTCTAATAGCAGAGGAAAAATTGGCTGTGTTGGTCTTACTGAGAGATGATGTATCTGTATGGTATTTTTATTTTTATTTATTTATTTTTGTAGAGACAGAGTCTTACTTTATCGCCCTTGGTAGAGTGCCGTGGCATCACGCAGCTCACAGCAACCTCCAGCTCCTGGGTTTAGGCGTTTTCTTGCCTCAGCCTCCCAAGTAGCTGGGATCTCAGGCACCTGCCATAATGCCTGGCTATTTTTATTTTTATTTTTTTTTGAGACAGCGCCTCAAGTTGTCACCCTGGATAGAGTGCTGTGGCATCACAGCTCACAGCAACCTCCAATTTCTGGGCTCAAGCGAGTCTCTTGCCTCTACCTCCCAAGTAGCTGGGACTACAGGCGCCCGCCACAACGCCCGACCATTTTTTGGTTGTAGCCGTCATTGTTGTTTGGCGGGCCTAGGCTGCATTCGAACCTGCCAACTCAGGTGTATGTGGCTGGCGCCTTAGCCTGTTGAGCCACAGGCGCCAAGCCTGCCTTTGGAACTGCCTCTACAGTTCCAAAGTAGACCATAAGACTATTATTAGTAGAGCTGTTTTAGTAACTGAAGTATAATTAGGGGCAGTTTCCCCACCTTTGCAGTTGGCATCGAGTAAGGACAAAACTTTCTCTGGCCAAGATGAGAAAATCAGACTGTACCTTGGAAGGGTCGTCACAGCTTCTCTCTTCTTCAGATCCCATGTTGCCAGTGACAGTTATTGTCTGGGAGGGTGATGATCTTCCATCTATAGCAACTTGGCTATCCTGAGCGTCATATTTAGGAGAAATCCAAGGGTCCTCTACAACAGAATCTGAAGGGAAGAAACCTCTGTCTGAGGCATCTTCTGTTTTCTTAGTATTAATGACATCAGGCCCACTCAGCTCTGCTCCTCCTATGTCCAGATTCCTTTCCTTCTGTGTCCTTTTCCTTTTGGCTCCTGTTTTTTTTCCTAATTTTTGTTTAGTGTTTGAGTCCTTTGACTTTCCTGGGGGAGAATAATTGGGGACAGAGATATAGCTGAGTTAAGTAAATATGACCTCTATACATCCTTTTCAGTAACTTTTAAACTTTAGCATCCATTGAAATCACCTGGGGTGTAGATTCTTGAGTCTCACTCCTAAGATCTGGTTCAGAAGGAATCTTTATTGTAACAAATAGCCCAAGTGTTCTGAGAAGAGTTACTACCCTTTGAGTAACTGCCTTATCTTATTTGGATCAACTGACATTTAGCAGTCTTACTATTAAGCAAGTTCCATTTCACTCTGACCTAGGGTGAGGGCAAGACTCTCCAGAGGGAACTTGCAGACATAGCTGGAAAATCATGCCTTCAGAGTCTGGTTTAGGGTTGCAGCTTTGTAATCAGGCAAATCTAGTTCTTCTATACTCTAAGGACTCTTCCTCAATTCACCTTTGGGTGCTACAAGTATTTCCTTTTCCTAATCTTTTCAATGACGCCCCAGTCATGGCCTATAAAAGTGTAAACTCAAAGAGTTTAAAAGGCAAACGTTGAAAAAAGATTTGGCCCAGGATTGTATCTAATGTCGTTTCCAACAGCATTTGATTTATTTGGAGGGTCTTCTGAATCATGTGGACAGTAAAGGATACCTGTGAGTTTTAGACTAAAGAAATCTTCAGAAGCATAGGAATCTGAGTTCTTTGTAAGGTTCAAAATAGGGAACTGAGAATCAGAAAATTGGCAGGTGAGGGGATTACTCAGAGCTTGTGGCATCTGTCCCCTTCTCAAATGTTCCCAACTACTTGATACTCTGATAGAGTTATTAGTTCATAGAGGGAGTGCTAATAGTATGTACTGGGAGTCAAAGAGGAAGGGACAATCCCTGGGTCCACCACTTTACTACCAGATCTGTTTGATCTTATGCACTAAGTCACAGCCTCTCTCAGCCTCAAGTGCTACATGAACATAACAACAGTACTTCATGGGAATGTTGTGAGGATTTCATGAGATCATATATGCAGCGTTCCTAATATAGTGGGTATTCAGTAAATAGGTGCTATTATTATTATTACCATTTCTACTCTTGGTGATCACAGGTCTCTGGGCTTCCCAGTTTCCTCTATCTCTGTCTAAGATATTAACATGAAGTAAGGCTGCAATACCATCTCAGCCATGGCAGTCAAGGAGACTCAAAACAGAGAGTTTGTCTTGTAGGATCCATGCTGCCTCTCCAGACCCCTTCCCAGTCCCGGTAAGGAGTCCTCTGGGTTGTTCCTTGCAGGTATATTCTCTTACCCACAGCAGCCTCTGCTTCTCTGAAGACCTGTCCTTCTTGCTCCCTTTTGGGTGCTTTGATCTTATCTGTCTTGGTTCTTTTCCTTCCCTTGGCTTTGTCATTCAACTCCCTTTCCTAAATGTGACAAAGTAAGGAAAAGGACCATGATATGTGTAAGAAATGGGAAAAAAACCACAAAGGAAGGTTATGTTGAACAAGTGACAAGACTGGCTGAGAATGGAATTTGTGTGGGTTCCAAATGAAGAAGAGAGTGTCTTAGTGAATGTGGAGCAGTGGGGAGATTCAAAGGTGTAACCTTTGACTTACAAAGGCTAAGAGTAATTTCATAGGAGAAAAGAGGAAGAAAATATACTATGATCTGCCTCTTTTCTTAGATACTAAATCATAATCTGCAGAACTAGATCAAAGGAGAGCAGTTTTCACCCTTGATAGGTTGGTATTGCCGTAACTGATAATTAACTGTTTTAAATCAAAGCCACTTTATTCACTCTTGCATTATTTGCTAACTTTCAGAAAACATCAGGCAGGTGACCACAACCATGTCAGTCTTTATCTTTCTTGCTGGGCTGAGTGAACATGGAGCGTCCTTCTAAGAGAAAGAAGATAGCAGAGTGGGACCATGTCTACTATTAGTACCTTTGTAGGAATTAGAAAGGGGCATCCCTCATGCCTGTAATCCTAGCACTCTGGGAGGCCCAGGTGGGTGGATTGCCTGAACTCATAGGTTTGAGACCAGCCAGAGCCAAAGCAAGACCCCCTCTCTAGAAATAGCCAGGTTTTGTAGCAGGCGCGTGTAGTCCCAGCTACTTGGGAGGCTGAGGCAAGAGAATCACTTGAGCCCAAGAGTTTGAGGTTTCTGTGAGTTATGATGTCATGACACTTCACTGAGGGTGACAAAGTGAGACTTTGTCTCAAAAAAAGGGAGGGGATCCCATCCTTCGGGAAGATGCAGCCCAATGCTGAGGTATAGGGCTTGGGGGGTGCACCACTAGCTAGACTGCAGCCCCCTCTTACTCGCTATGTCAGGTGCCCACATATGGGGAGCAATCTACACAACTTCACGTGGTATCCTAGATGAGATCCAAGTAGGGCTCTCGGACTAAGCTCTCAAATATTTACACTCACATGACTGATGCTGCCTGATGTCTGCTGGCCGAATGGACTTGGTTCAGCCTTTCCTTCTCTTTCTCTTGGAAACAGAGATGTATCCACAGCACCCAACTTCCATGGTGACTGAAGCCCATGTCCTGGAATTTCTCTGTGCAGGTGATGTGCATCATCATTTTCACCCCTTTGAAAAGAGCAAACCAACGGGACTTAACTAAACAAAAGACTCTGGTGGGAAGGAAGAGAGAAGTGAACAAACCATGACTGAGTATCTGCAGGCAATGTGCTGGATACTTGACATACTTAATTCTCTTTTCCTCAGCACTTCCCTGGGTAAGGGACATTAGAAAGATTTCGCCTGTACATCATAGCACTCTGGGAGGTGGAGGCCAGAGGATCACTTGAGCTCAGGAGCACGAGACCGGCCTGAGCAAGAGCAAAACCTCATTGCTGTGATGGGTGCCTCTAGCCCCAGCTACTCTGGAAGCTGAGGCAGGAGGGTTGCTTGAATCTAGGAGTTTGGGGTTGCTGTCAGTTAGGCTGACACCACAGCACTCTTTATTATTATTCATAATGAATAATTAGAAACAGCTCAGTGAGGCAGACTTCTGCCCTCTGGGTACAAAGGCCATTAAAAATGAGTCGTGTGGATTGTAGTAATAGCAGCAGCAGCAAAAACCACTTGTGTGCCAGGCTTGGTTCTGGGCACCTTATTTTGTTAGCTAAATGAATATTCTATTACTGTGCTGTGCTAGCATAGCAGCTTACTGTAGAAACTTGAGTAATATTTGTTGAATGAGGTAAATGGAATTTTCTGTAAATATATGAGCCTTTAAATCTCTCGATGTCACTTTATAAAAACCTATAGGAGAAGTCTTGTTTAGAATTTAGGACTAGGAAAATCTTTATTTTCTCTGAGGAATAGGTATGCTACAAATTAGAACTACAAACCTAATCATTTTGCTCTTTTTTGTTTTTTTTTTCTCTTTTCTTTCATGAATCTCTCTGTCAAGTTTGAAATTTAGTCATAGTGACTATGACTTTTGTGGAGTGTTTGTGGGTTGTTTTATTTTTGTTCTCCTGCTAAAAAATTATTTCCTTTTTGTTTTATCTTTTTTGGTGGTGGTATGGTTGTTGTAAGTAGTCCTTGAGCTCAGGAGTTCAGACCAGCCTGGGCAAGAGCAAGACCCCATCTCTATGCAAAACAGAAAAATTAGCCAGGCCTTGTAGCAGGTGCCTGTAGTCCCAGCTACTCAAGAGGCTGAAGCAGGAGAAGCTCATGAACCTAGGAGTTTGAGGTTGCTGTGAGTGAGGCTGACACCATGGCAGTCCAGCCTGGGCAACAGAGTGTGACTCTGTCTCGGAAAAAAAAAAAAAAAAAAAGAAATTAGAATTTCTCTGCTAGCGGCTTCATTCATCCAAGTGGCCTTCTCCCTTTATTCCCACAGAACACAAAATCTTTTTGACATAAGAGAGAATCCTTACATACACTACTGGTAGATGAGAGTAGGTTCTCAAGTCACCACAGCTCATGGGCGCTTACACAGTCTATAGTTCCAGATGGAGGCAGAGAGGCCATACCGCCTGCTGCTGCTAAAGGAGTAGGTCAAATCCCTGGGCTGCATAGTAAGCACCTAAGTGAGCAGAGTACAGAGGAAGCACTCAATACAGGTTAGCAATTATTATTTGTATTGGTACTAGGATTATTAGTATTGTTTATTTTACTCAGAGCGAATGCTAAGAGGGGAAACCAAGGGTGAACTGATAGACTTCCACGCCAGTCTCTTGCCTTCGCCTCCCAAATAGCTGGGACTACAGGTGCCCGCCACAACGCCTGGCCATTTTTTGGTTGCAGCCGTCATTGTTGTTTGGCAGGCCCGGACTGGATTCGAACCCGCCAGCTCAGGTGAACGTGGCTGGTGCCTTAGCCCGTTTAGCCACAGGCGCCGAGCCTAGACTTCCACTTTCTAGGTATCTCTGTACAGCTAATATGGACAAATGGAAGAAGCTGTTTCCATACTGTTGAAGTTAAGTTCACTCTTCACCCATGCAGCCAAAGAACATGGCTTAAGTAGGAACATATCACAATATAATCCTCCCCAAGAATCTTTGTTTCTCAGACAACTGTTTAAGTTTGGCTGTGAGAGCATCCTGTCAGCTGTGGATTCTTATGCCTCTCAGAAAACAAAACCAAAACTAAATTCATTAAAAAGAAAAGAAAGAAAAGAAAGAGAAGTCCAGGCCATTACAGCTTTGAACACTTACCCATTTTGCACATTATTTGCCTCAGGAGTCTGGATGTGCTTGGTCAGGGAAGCACTGAGAGTGCCAGCGCTCACAGTCCTTGACTCTGGGTCTGTGAAGACAAGGTATCCTCAATCGGCAAAGGACAACAGGTAATTGTCCCAGGAGGAGATCAGACATGGAAAATCGTCTACCTGATGAATAGTCAAATGTATGCAAACGAGGACAATGAGGCTCATGCCTAGAAAATTAGCAGATGCACATGGCAAGTAACACTAAAAACACTAAAATTATTATTAAGAGGTCAGGCCTGATGGCTCATGCCTGGAATCTGGGAGGCTGAGGTGAATTGCTTGAGGTTAGGAGTTTGAGCCCAGCCTGAGCAAGAGTGAGACCCTTCCTCTACTGAAAATAGAAAAACTAAGCAAGACCCTTTCTCTAAAAAATAAAATAGCTGGCTCGGCACCTGTGGTTCAACGGGCTAAGGTGCCAGCCACGTACATCTGAGCTGGCGGGTTCGAATCCATCCCAGGCCTGCCAAAAACAACAATGACGGCTGCAACCAAAAAAGGGCCGGGTGTTGTGGCGGGCACCTGTAGTCCCAGCTACTCGGGAGGCAGAGGCAGGAGACTCACTTGAGCCCAGGAATTGGAGGTTGCTGTGAGCTGTGATGCCACAGCACTTTACCCAGGGGGACAGCTTGAGGCTCTGTCTCAAAAAAAAAAAAAAAAAATAGCTGTGTGTTGTGGTGGGTGCCTATAGTCCCAGCTATTTGGGAGGCTGAGGCAAGAGAATTGCTTGAGCCCAAGAGTTTGAGGTTGCCGTGAGCTATGATGCAATGGCACTCTACCAAGGGTGTCAAAGTGAGACTCTGTCTCACAAAAAAAAAAAAAATAATAATTTTTTTCTGAAGATCCTAGTGTGTAAGGGTACACGGCACACCTCATGGGTGAGGGGCACAACTACAAGTTAACTTGTACTTAACTAGTAAAGGTACTAATCTAATTGTTTGCACCCTCATATTAATCTGAAATTTAAAAATAACAACTTAGTTTGGCTATAACATTGAAAAGCAAATTGATTTAAAAAAACAAATGTTATCCTACAAGGAAGTCTTATACAGGTCACACAGCTAGCATTTTTTGGTGGGTTCTCTGAAGACCATACTGGCTTGCATTTTTAGAATGAGAAGAGTCTCTAGACTAAGACTTTGCATTTGGTCTAGTCTTAGACTTTGGTCTAGTCTACCTTTTGTTTTCATTACTTTAAACAATTTTTTGATTATAGAAGATATATTCCAGTGCAGAAAATCTAGAGAACACAAAGCATAAAGAAGAAAACCCTTCACTATTAACACATAACTATTAGAATGACTAAAATTAGAAAGACTGACTATGCTGAGAGTTGACAAGGACATGGAGGAGCTGAAACTCATCAACTGCTGGCTGGAATGTAAAATGGTACAACTACTGAGGAAAACAGTTTGGCAGTTTCTTAAAAAGCATGTATTATAGGTATATGCATAATTGTGTATATACTTACAATATTATCTGTCTATTCTACTTGTAGGTATTTTACCCAAAGAAATGGAAGCATATGTTCATACAAAGACCTGTACAGAAATAGCAGCTTTATTTGTAATACTCGGAAATGACCCATCCCCTATAATCTCAGCAATCTGGGAGGCCAAGGCAGGTTGATTGGTTGAGCTCAGGAGTTCAAGACCAGCCCTAGAAGAGCAAGACTCCATCTCTACTAAAATAGAAAAACTAGCTGGGTGTGGTGGCAGGTGCTTGTAGTCTCATCTACTGGGGGCTGAGGCAGGAAGACCTCTTGAGCCCTAGAGTTTGAGGTTTCAGTGAGCTACGATGGCACCATGGCGCTTTACCCGGGGTGACAGAGTGAGATTCTGTCTCAAAAAAAAAAAAAAAAAAACCTCACAAAAAATGCCTGACACATCCCAAATGTTCATGAACAAGAGAATAAACAAACTGATGGAGTCTACTGTACTCATCAGTAAAAAGGATAAACAATCAATATACTCAACATGGATGAATCTCAAAATAATTATGTCGAGTGAAAGAAATTAGACAAAAAAGCACATATGGGGTGATTCCATTTATACAAAATTCTAGAAAACACAAACTAATCTATAGAGATAGAAAGCAGTTGTCCGAAGATGAAGGAGGCTACAGTCAGGGAGACATAAGGAAACTTTTGGAGTTGATGAATGTTTCATCTTGATTGTGGTGATGGTTTCTTGGGTATATATATATATATATATATACACATAAAAACTTATCTAATTGTACAGATTTTAAAAGTACATTTTATTATATGTCAATTATCCCTTGATAAAGTTGCTTTAAAAAACTTAGCAAGGGGCGACCCCTGTGGCTCGTTGAGTAGGGTGCCAGCCCTATATACCGAAGGTGGCGGGTTCAAACCTGGCCTCGGCCAAACTGCAAAACAGAAAAATAGCCGGGCATTGTGGCAGGCGCCTGTAGTCCCAGCTACTCGAGAGGCTGAGGCAAGAGAATCGCTTAAGCCCAGGTGTTCTGGAGGTTGCTGTGAGCTGTGTGACGCCTACACACACAAAAAAACTTAGCAAGAAATATGTTAATGCATATAAAGTACACAAAACAATCCATCACATGGCAAAACAAAAAACAACAAAAAAACCTCACCATATTCACTCTATCCACATAAAGCTACTGCAAATATTTTGGTGTATTTACTTTCATGCACTCGTATTTTCATAGTGTTAATTAAATAGTGTATATTCAATTTTTTTTTTTTTTTTGAGACAGAGTCTCACTATGTTGCCCTCAGAGTGCATCACAACTCACAGCAACCTCAAACTCTTGGGCTAAAGCAATTCTCTTGCTTCAGCCTCCCAAGTAGCTGGGACTACAGGTGCCCGCCACACCGCCTGGCTATTGTTTTGTTGTAGTTGTTTTTATTGGTGTTTGGCAGGCCTGGGTTGGGTTCAAACCCACCAGCCCTGGTAACCCACTGAGCTATAGGCACCAAGTCTGTATATTCAATTTTAATTTGCTTCTATATTAGCATTTTTTCACATAACTAAATATTTTGAAAAATGATTTTAATACAATGGTGCTTGAATGTTGACAACAGCACAATTCACAATCACAAAGATGTGCAAACAAAGTGTCCACCCACACATGAATGGATTAATAACATGTGGTATATATTGTGGAGTACTACTCAGCCATTAAAAAAATATGGCCATCTCGTATCTTTTTGGACAACATGGAGGGAACTGGAGACCATTCGTTCTATAAGTGAAATAGTACAAGAATGGTGAAACAAACATATGGACTTAATACCAAACACATGGACTTGATTGACTTAATCAATAGACACAAGTGCACATATGAAAGTAAATATCAATGAAAATCAAGCTGGGGCGGGCCTGGCGCCTGTGGCTCAATGGGCTGAGGTGCCAGCCACATACACCTGAGCTGGCGGGTTTGAATCCAGCCCGGGCCCGCCAAACAATGACGGCTGCAACCCAAAAATGGCCAGGTGTTGTGGCGGGCACCTGTGGTCCCAGCTACTTGGGAGGCAGAGGCAGGAAACTCGCTTGAGCCTAGGAATTGGAGGGTTGCTGTGAGCTGTGATGCCACAGCACTCTATCCAGGGTGACAGCTTGAGACTCTGTCTCAAAAAAAAAAAAAAAAGAAAAGAAAAGAAAATCAAGCTGGGGGCTGGGTGCAGTGGCTCATGCCTGTAATCCTAGCACTCTGGGAGGCCAAAGTGGGTGGATTGCTTGAGCTCATGGTTTGAGACCAGCCTGAGCAAGAGGGAGACCCCCCCCAATCTCTACTAAAAACAGGAAAAATTGAGGCTGGAGGATCACTTAAGCCTAAGAGTTAGAGGTTGCTTTGAGCTATGATGATGCCATGGCACTCTACCCAGGGTGACAGCTTAAGACTTGGTCTCAAACAAAGAAAAGAAAAGAAAAGAAAATCAAGCTGGGGTGAGGAGGAGGGGATGGGTAAATTCATTCCTACTAGGTATAGTACATACTATGGCACGCTTACCTGTATGTAAAAAACAAAGTATGTAAACAAAACATGTGCACCCTCTAATATTCTGAAATTTGAAAAAATGATTTTATTTATTGAAACAAATAACTTTCTTGCCCCTGGTAAAGTGCCATGGCATTATAGTGTACAGCAACCTCAAAGTCCTAGGCTCAAATGATCCTCTTGCCTCGGCCTCCTAAGCAGCTGGGACTACAGGCACATGCCATAACGCTTAGCTATTTTTAGAGATGGGGTCTAAGGCTGTTCTTGAACTGGTGAGCTCAAGCAATTCACTGCCTCGGCCTCCCAGAGTGCTGGGATTATAGGCGTGAGCCACTGAGCCTGGCCAAAACATTATTTTAATGACAGCCTAGCATTTCATCATATAGGTGTCATAATTGACTTAATCAACCGTGTAATTTAAAAAATTTATATTGCGGCTTGGCGCCTGTGGCTCAACAGGCTAAGGCGCCAGCCACGTACACCTGAGCTGGCGGGTTCGAATCCAGCCCGGGCCTGCCAAACAACAATGATGGCTGCAACCAAAAAAATGGCTGGGTGTTGTGGCTAGCGCCTGTAGTCCCAGCTACTTGGGAGGGGGAGGCAAGAGACTCGCTTGAGCCCAGGAATTGGAGGTTGCTGTGAGCTGTGATGCCACGGCACTCTCTCCAGGGTGACAGCTTGAAGCTCTGTCTCAAAAAAAAAAAAAAATTTTATATTGCAACTCAGGGCCTGTAGCACAGTGGTTATGGCGTCAGCCACATACATCGATGGGTTCGAACACAGCCTGGGCCAACTAAATAACAATGACAATTGCAACAAAAAATAGCTGGGCATTGTGGCGGGTGGCTGAAGTCCCAGCTACTTGAGAGGCTGAGGCAAGAGAATTGCTTAAGCCCAAGAGTTTGAGGTTGCTGTGAACTGTGGTGCTACAGCACTCTATCAAGCGTGATACAGTGAGACTCTGTGTCAAAAAAAAAAAATTACATTGCTTCTAATTTTTTTTTTTTTATTGTTGGGGATTCATTGAGGGTATAAGAAACCAGGTTACACTGATTGCATTTGTTAGGTAAAGTCCCTCTTACAATCGTGTTTTGCCCCCAAAAGGTGTGGCACACACCAAGACTCCACTCCCCTCCCTTGC
>CAUYON010211127.1:0-30908 GCA_963573935.1 Arctocebus calabarensis | reverse complement strand
GCTGTCTCCCTGTGTCCCCAAAGGGATGTTTCTGGGCAGATCTCGTCAGCCAGAGATGCCTGAAGTCTTCTCTCCCCAGTCTCACCGAGCCCAGTTGCAAGGAAGCTGTTACTCGGCCACCATCTTGGCTCCTCCCCCTTTTCTTAATATTTCTAAAGGAAAGAAAGTAATAGAGAGGGAGCCTAACAATTGAAACCACCTGGGCAACTCCTCCTGCTATTCCATTTAAAGAGGGTATGCTTCTCATGAGCAAGATGTGAACTGATCTGCTGTACCTAAAGTCAGTCTCAGTTGGATGTCTCACCATTTCAAAGATGATTTTAAACAGTTAAAAACAAAAGTATTTTTCACCTAAGTCAGCCACTAATTTACAATTTAAGCTGAAAGAAAAACATTAGTTTTTGCAAGAGTACATCCATCTCTAACTTAACCGTGCCTTATGAAGACATTTTAACAGCAATTTTCATTGCATGCAGTTTTCTTCTTACTCTCTGTGAGTACAAAGCAGTCTCCTAAGTTTATAAAAACCTCTTCTGTATCCATGTTTTATCTCCATCATGATTCCTAATATCATTTGTGTTTTCTCTCTTTGCCTTGATCATGCTTACAGAAAGTTTGTGTGTTTTGCCATTCTTTAAAAAAAAAGAAAAGAAAACAGCTTTAGTCTTTACTAATCATTTCTACTGTTATTTTTTCTATTCAGTTTATTTCTGATTTTATTTTTATTAACTTGATCCATCTATTTTATTTAGGTTTATTTTATTTTTCTTTTCTTCATCATTGCTACCAGAACACAGTTTAGAGTTTCAAAAGGAAATTCAGCAGTACTTTTTATTCTGACCCAGCAAACCTGTATCTCAGCAGGATTCACCCATTTGTCCCAGGATGCTGTATAAAAATTTTCTGCACTATTTTTTATAATGCAAAGAAAAGAAAAATCCTAAAAGTATACCAATATGGATATAACTTATTAAATTATGCTATTCTAGGCTCAGCGCCTATGGCTCAATGGGCTAAGGCACCAGCCACGTACACTTGAACTGGCGGGTTCGAATCCAGCCCAGGCCCGTCAAACAACAATGATGGCTGCAACCAAAAAATGGCCGGGCGTTTTGGCGGGCACCTGTAGTCCCAGCTACTTGGGAGGCAGAGGCAAGAGACTTGCTTGAGCCCAGGAATTGGAAGTTGCTGTGAGCTGTGATGCCACTGCACTCTATCCAGGGTGACAGCTTAAGGCTCTGTCTCAAAAAAAAAAAAAAAAAACAATTATGCTATTCTGAAACTATGGAACAGTATAGAGCAGATAAAAAGAAGGAAGTAAATCTTCATGAATGACCTGCAAATGCCACTTCATTTCTTTTTTTCTCCGTATATCCAGTTGTCCTTAAAGCACTTAGTAAAGAACTTGTCTTTTCTCTCTCAGATATGCTCAGTCTTTACAATATGCTAAATCTTCATCTATTCTTGGATCTAATTCTATACTTTATTCCATGCCATTGATCTATCAATCTGCTCCTGTGACTGCAGTTTGATGTTATAAATTTCATCATTTTATAATGTATTGTAATATATGATGGTACAGGTTATTTCTCATTATTCTTCCTTTAGAGAATGTTTCCAGTAATTGCTATAAGTTCAAAGAAAAAAATACTATTGAAATTGTGATTGAAGTTGCATTGAATTTATAGATTTATTTAGTGAGAATTGACATCTTTACAATTTTGTCTTTTTATCTAAATGCAAGGTTTGACACTCCATTGATTCAAATCTTCTTTTATGGCCCTCAATAGAGGTTTATAGTTTTATTCATATAGATCCCGCACATTGCTTGTTAAGTTTATCCCCAGATATTTTATGAGTATTGTCTCATAAACATTGATTTCAGTATGTCTAAAAGCTAAACTTTTGACCTACTTCCTCAAATCTGTTCCTTTGCCAGATTCCCATTCTCATCACAATTAGGGTATCTAAATTCAGCAATTGTCAAGAATCTGAATCATTCCTGAGTCCTACCTCAACCTGTATTAACTCATAACCAAGCCTAATCTTCTGTAAAGCATATCTCAAACCCTTTGGCACCTGATCCTTTCTGCTACTGCTCTCCTTATCTAAGCCAAACCACCATCTTAACTTATTACAATAACTTAAACTGGTGTTTGTCTTCTCTTTTCTTCTTCCAATACATTCTTTATACAGTAAGCCCTTTGTAAACAGATAAATTGATCATATCACTCCCCATCTTAGAGGCCACCAATGGCTTCACATTGCTCTTAGATATAGTTCAACATCTTTAGCAAGGCGCTAAATGATCTGTCCCTCTCTATCTCTTCAGCCTTATATACCGTCCTTCCTGTTCATGACACCCAAGCCTCACTCCACTTATTCCATTTCTTCAAATTACCAGCTAAGAGGAATTAGATTATTGTTTCTAATTCTTCATTTCCTCCATATAATTACACATCTTTTTCTCATCAACAGTGAAAGTGGCCATGTGATCTGTTTTAACCAGTGGAATGTGTACAAACATGATACAATATACTTTAAATGTACTTTTTTATTTGATTTAACCACCTATACTTCTGCCATGTGGCCAGAAAAGAGCACACTCTAACTGCTGGTCCAGATGGAGAGACAAGTGGGACACACCTGAAACCAAAGTAGCACTGCCCCTAAGCAACCTGCACACCCTTAAACATAAAAATATGTTTATTGTTTTAAGTTACTCAGATTTGGGAAAAACATCCCACACTCAAGGATTTGAAGAATCAATATTATTAAAATTTCCATATCCCCAAAATCAATTTACAGATTCAGTGAAATTCCCATTAAAATACCAGCATCATCTTTCACGGAATTAGCAAAAAGAAAATCCTAAATTTCATATGGAATTTAAAAAAGAACCTAAATAGCCAGAGCAACCCTAAGCAAAGAGAACAAATCTGGAGGCATCACATTACCCAACTTTAAATTATACTACAAGGCTATAGTAACCAAAACAGCATGGTACTGGCATTAATATAGACACATTGATCAATGGAACAGAATAAGGAATCCAGAAATAAAACTATATGCTTACCCCAGAGGATTTTCAAGAAAAGGAAACCAAAAGCAAACAATGGGGAAAGGATGCCCTATTTAATAAATGGTGCTGAAAAAATTAGAGAGACACATGCAGAAGAATGAAACTGGATCGTTATTTCCCATTATGTACAAATATCAACTCAAGGTGGATTAAAGACTTAAATGGAAGACCTGAAATGATAATTCTAAAAGAAAACTTAGGAAAAATTCCTCTGGACCTTGACCTAGGCAAAGAAATTATTACCATGATCCCAACTACAAATATAACAACAAAAATAAATAAATGGGACTTAATTAAACTGAAAAGTTTCTGCACAGCAAAAGAAATGATAATCAAAAGAGTGCGTAGACAACCTACAGAATGGCAGAAAAAAATTGTAAACTACATATCTGGCAAAGAACTGCTATTCCAAAATCCATAAGGAACTCAAACAACTCAGGAAGAAAAAACAAACAATCCCTTTAAAAAGTGGGCAAAAAACACAACAGAGTTTTTTTCAAAAGAAGAGACAAATGGCTAACAAATATGAAAAAATTATCAACTTCACCAATCATCAGGAAAATGCAAATTAAAACTACAATGAGATACTTCTTTACTCCTGTCAGAACGGAACATTATCAAAAAGTCAAAAAACAATAGATGTTGGCCCAGAGGTGATGAAGAAGTAATGTTTATACACTGTTATTGGGAATGTAAATTAGTACAACCTTTACAGAAAACAGTATGGAGATTTCTCAAAGAACTATCAGGTTGGTACAAAAGTAATTACAGTTTTTCTATTGTTGAAATTTGCCATTTGATACTGGAATACATTTATAAATGTGGTTATGTTATACATCATTTTAATGTGCATTTCTCACTTCATACTTTTTGCTAGTGACTTATTAGTTGCTGTTTATATTTCTTTTGAGCTATTCAAGTTCAAAATAGGCTATAGATCAGCAGAGACACTTGAAACATCAACAACACATTTGGCCTGGGAACTACTAATGAATGTACAGCACAGTGGTGCTTTAAGAAGTTTTGCACCAGAAGTGTGATCCCACCATTTACCCTCTCTCCACCCACCCTCCTTCGCCCCTCCCCTCCCTTATTCCTTTCCCCATAGTCTTGTGCTATAATGGGGTTATAGCCTTCATATGAAAGCTATAAATTAGCTTCATAGTAGGGCTGAATACATTGGATACTTTTTCTTTCATTCTTGAGATACTTCGCTAAGAAGAATGTGTTCCAAATGGTACAGGTGAAACCTACTAAATGCAGAATACAAATGTTTTCATATAATAAATGAAAAAATCCCATGAAGGTTATGTTGAACAGTTGGATGAAAATATTTCAGATTGTATATGAACCCAGCACATTGTACCCCATGATTGCACTGATGTACACAGCTATGATTTAATAAAAAAAAGAAAAGAAATGATTTAAATTCTTGATTTAAAAAAAAAAAGAAGTTTTTTTCTAAAGCAGCTGCCTTGCCATTCTTAGTATCCCCTCCCTCAGTTTCACCTGTTGCTGTCCCTTATGCACACACTTTAATATTACTGGCACTCAGGAGAGGAGAGTGGGGAGGACGGGTGGAGGGAGGGTGATTGGTGGGATCACACCTACAGTGCATTTTAGAAGGGTACTGGTGAAATTTACTAAATGCAGCATACTAATGTCTTCATATAGTGATTAAGAAAATGCCATGAAGGCTATGTTTAACAGTTCGATGAAAATATTTCAGATTGTATATGAAGTCAGCACGTTGTGCTGCATGATTGCACTAATGTACACAATTATGATTTAATAAAATAAAAAAAAGAAGAAGTTTTGCAAAGGAGAGGAGAACTTCGAAGATGAGGAACATAGTGGCCGGCCATCGGATGTTGACAATGACCCACTGAGAGCAATCATCAAAGCTGATCCTCTGACAACTACATGAGAAGATGCTGGAGAACTCAATGTTAACCTTTCTATGGTCTTTTGGCATTTAAACAAATTGGAAAGGTAAAAAAAAAACACAATAAGTCGGTGCCTCATGGGCTGACCAAAACTCAGAGCAATTGTCATTTTCAAGTGTCATCTTCTCATATTCTATGCAACAATGATGAACCATTTCTTGATTGGATTGTGACATGTGACTAAAAGTGGAATTATTATGACCAGCTCAGTGGTTGGAACAACAGGAACCTCTTCCCACAGCTAAACTTACATCCCAAAATGGTCATTATTACTGTTTGGTGGTCTACTGCCAGTCTGATCCACTAAAGCTTTTTAAATCCTGGAGAAACTATTACATTTGAGAAGTCTGCTCAGCCAATCAATGAGATGCACTGAAAACTGCTATGCCTGCAGATGGCATTGGTTAATAGAAAGTGCTCAATTCTTCTCCACAACGTGTAACTGCCCATCACACTACCAATGCTTCAGAAGTTAAACCAATTGGGCTATGAAATTTTGCCTCATCCATGACATTCACCTCACCTCTCACCCACCAACTACTACTTCTTCAAGCATCTGAACATTTTTTTGCAGGGAAAATGCTTCCACAACCAGCAGGATGCAGAAAATGCTTTCACTGAATCCCAAAGCACAGATTTTTACACTACAGAAAGAAACAAATTTATTTCTCATTGGCAATAATGTAATGGTTCCTATTTTGATTAATAAAGATGTGTTTGAATCTAGTTATGATTTAAAATTCATAGTCCAAAACCACAGTTACTTTTGCACCAGCCTAATATAAGTAGATATACCATTTGATTCAGCAATTTCACAACCCAAAGGAAAAAAAGTCCTTGTATCAAAAAGACACATGTACCTGAGTGCAGTGGTTCATGCCTATAATCCTAGCATTTTGGGAGGCCGAGGCAGATGTATCACTTGAGCTCAGGAGTTCAAGACAAGAAAGAGCAAGAAAGAGAATTCATCTCCACTAAAAATAGAAAAACTAGCTGAGCATGGTGGCACATGCCTATAGTCCTAGCTACTTGGGAGGCCGAGGTGAGAGGATCGCCTGAGAGCAGGAGTTTGAGGTTGCTGTGAGTTGTGGTGCCATGCACCCTACCCAGGGCAACAGAATGAGACTGAGTCTTAAAAGAAAAGGAAAAAAAGACACATGCATTCAAACATTTTTCATACTACAATTCATAACTGCAAAGATATGGAAGAAACCTAAGTGCTCATAAATTGATGATTGGATAAATAAAATGTGTTTTGTGTGTGTGTGTGTATTTTAATCATGGAATACTAAACACTATTAAAAAAGAAAAAAATTTTTATTTATTATTTATTTATTTATTCTTTTTTTGAGACAGAGTCTCATTCTGTTGCCCTGTATACAGTGCTATGGCATCGTAGCTCACAGCAACCTCAAATCTTGGGCTCAAGCAATCCTCTTGCCTCAGCCTCTCAAGTAGCTGGGACTCCAAATGCCCACCACAATGCCCGGCTATTTTTTGGTTGTAGTTGTCATTGTTGTTTGGCAGGCCAGGGCTGGATCCGAACCCGCCAGGTCTGGTTGAATGCAGTGGATGCCTTAGCCACTTGAGCCACAGGCGCTGAGCCAAGGAAAGTATTTTAAATGTCAAATACATACACATAATGTGACTGTTTTTGCAGCAACTTGTATGAAACTGGAAGTCATTATCCTTAGTGAAGTATCCCAGGAACAGGAAAATAAATACTACATGTACTCACTTATAGATGAAAGCCAAACTATGAGTATATATGGTCATATAGAGTAACACATTGGACTTTGGAGACTCGCATTCAGGGAGGGTGGGAAGGGTAAAGAATCAAAAATTACTTATCAGGTAAAATGTATAGTGTTCAGGTGTTGGATACCCTAAAAGCTCTGACTTCACCACTGTACAATTCATCCATGTACAAACAAAAAATCAGCTGTATCCCCTAAATCTATTGAAATAAAAATACATACACACATACAATATGCCAGTATTTCAATGAAAAAAATAAACTACTAAGGTCTTAGGATTACTACACAGCACTCACTGTAGCATTAGCTTAATAATGCACTAAATTCTTTCCCACATTAGAGATTTTATTTAATGCATGCCTGCTTTTCCAGACTATAAGTTTCATGAGGATAAAATCTGCTTCTCTTCTGTATATTTCTATACAGCCATGGCCTACCATAGTATTTGTTAGATAATGGCTGCATAAATGTTCATGAAAAAAATTATTGATACTATAAAGAGTACCTTTGATTTCATTAAACTTTGTGCCACTAATGTAAGCATGTAATTGTTTTTAATTTATCCTATTATCCATCATTTAACTGAACTCTCTTGTGTTCCTAATCATTTTCTAGTTGATTCTCTTGGATTGTCTAGAACAGAAGTCAAACCATCTGTCGTGGTAGTCTGTTAAGTTGCTTTCCCAATAAACCATACCTCCAGCATTTATCAACCTGGTTCAGTCCCCTGCCTTTAACTCCAGGTCTGTGATTTGCATTTAATCAATAGAATGAAATGGAAGTGACACTGTGCCAAAGGCTTAGGAAGCCCAATAGCTTCTGCTTTTGCGCTGTTAGGAGCCCTGGTTTACCTTGTAAGAAGTCTGGTTACCCTGCTATCCAGAGAAAGAGGGGGAAACCCACCTCAATGGGCAGAATCATGAGCAAGTGAAATGGTGGTTGTCTTATGCCACTTGGGGTAGTTTGTTACACATCAATAGATAGTTAAAATATCTGGAAATAACGTCAATTTTGTGTCAATTATAATTGTTATGCCACATTATACTTTTGTGGAAGTACATTGGCTAACTCTTAACCCCATTTTGTGACTCATCCCCAAAATGTAATAAATCTTAATATTTGCTCAGTGAAATAAAATTAGAGGAAAAGGCATCAAACCATTGAATTAATATTGTTTATTTAAGAGCATAGACTTATGGAGGATAGCTTTCACTTCTTATGTTTTTCTGTAAAGTTTAAATTTTACATCATAGCATACATTACTTGTATCATAGAAAAGATATTAATAATGGTGACCAGAGGCTTCATTTTATTCCTCACTTTAATGCAAAATGTTTTAACATTTTACCACTAAGCAAAACACTGACCTTTTTTTTTGCCATATATATAAATGCATATGAATTTTATATACTTTTTCACGTTAAGTATAATTCCACTTATTATCATGTAACTAAGTATTTAAAAATCAGCATTTGACTTTGAAATCAAGTCAAAATTATCTGTTTTTTGCACTTATCTATATCATATGAGTTATCTTTATAAACATACCTATTTATTACTAATGGCAAAATAAATATGATAATTCATATTACCTAATACTACATTACACTTGCAGCTGTGCACAGTGGCAGTATCATAGCCAATAAGGTTTATCCAAGGCATAATTATTGCTAATTGAAAACTTTTCCCACAACCCTCTATGAACAACCTGAAATATAGTCGGCATTGGCAATTTTTGACAGTATAAAGAAAAATATAACTGAATAAAGAAAAAGAAAAAATAACAATAATAAAATGAATACATAAATTACACTTGCATTACTTATTGCCTTGGTGAAAGAACAGTCCTCTTAATACACAGAATTCCATGAGGAAAGATGGAGGCTTGAGAAAGCGGCAGATCAGTGTCCCCAGATCTCTTCCATCTGGGTCCCCATTCCCTGAAGCTAAGCACTGTCTGCCTTCCTTAAAGGAAAACGCAATTGTCCTGCATTTTCTGTGTACCAAACCCGCTATAATTATAATCCGCATCCACTGCCTGAGCCAGAGAGATTTTCAGTTATGTTGAAAGAACCGCATTTCAATCTAGACAAACGAAGAGTTGAGGCAAACAGCATGAAAAAGAGGTAGGAGGCTGAGTCAACAGAGGAACTACCACCAAATAAAGTCGAGTAGATGCAAGAATCAAACCCAACCTCGAAAATAAGCATGGTCAACGTATTAACATATTAACGTATGTTCGAGTAGATATAACATTCTTAAATCAAAATGAGGCCGCCAAAGAACTTTAAATTTGAATTCTTACAAATTTAAAGAAATAGTTGCCAAAATGAAAACCCCAACATAAAAGCTGAACAGGACAAACACATCCAATTTAGTGAGCTGGCAGATTCATAGAATTTATTCCCCAGAGCACAGTTTGTACCCTTTACACCCTCTCTTCTTCTTTCTGGTGCAGCTCTGGGGAATTTGGAGGCAACTGGATGAATAAGAGAAGAGCACTTAGGAAAAGGAGAAATAGATGCCCATGCCCTCCCCTCCCACAGTGGTCTTCCCTACAGCAGGAAGAGAGGGGCTTTCATTTCCCTTTCAGAAATCTTTTTTTTTTTTTTTGAGACAGAGTCTCACTCTGTCGCCCTGGGTAGAGAGCTATGGCATCACAGCTCACAGCAACCTCAAACTCTTGGGCTTAAGCGATTCTCTTGCCTCAGCCTCCCAAGTAGCTGGGACTACAGGTGCCCACCACAATGCTGGGGTATTTTTTTTTTTTTTTGGTTGTACTTGTCATTGTTGTTTGGCAGGCCTGGGCTGGATGTGAACCCCCCACCTCCAGTGTATGTGGCTGGTGCCCTAGCTGCTGAGCTACAAGCTCTGAGTTTTTGCTTTTTTTTTTTTTTTTTTGAGACAGAATCTCACTCTGCCCAGGCTACAGTGACGTGGCCTCAGCCCATCTCACAGCAACCTCAAACTCCTGGGTTTAAGGGACCTTCCTGCTTCATCCTCCTTAGTATCTGGGACTACAGATATCCACCATGAGGCCTGGCTAATTTTCCTATTTTTAGTATTGACAGCATCTCACTTTTGCTCAGACTGGTCTCAAACTCCTGAGCCCAACCTTGCCTCAACCTCTCAGAGTATGAGGATTACAGGCATGAGCCACTGGACCTGCCTCCCTTTTAGAAATTTTAAATGGAATTCAAAGTATTACAATGTATTTGCTGAAATGAGACTTTTCTGTGGCTTGAGGTAACAGAGAAACTCAGTGATTAATAATGGCCAAAAAAAATCGTGGGGTTCCTGGGAATTTCTCTCAGGGCTACATAACAAGTTTGAATACACAGTGGGAAACAAAAATAAAATTGTTGAATGATTATCCTTATAGTCCCAATGGTTCCAGCTAATGGTTCCATTTCATTCTCAAACTATACAGGATAATAAAATCAGAAACACCAGGAGTGCTTGTTAAAAATAGATTTGGAGGCCCCAGGCCCCAGAGAGTCAGACTTGGGAGGTCTGGAAAGAAACTCAGCAATCAACCCTTTCTTTACACATGTCCTCCCAGATGACTCTGATTAAGTTAACCCATCCCTACACCTTAAATACTCTGTTCGAACCCTTAGCCCACCCTACAATCATTTCCCTCTGTGACTCCATGCAAGTTTTTCATTGCTCTTGAAAAATCTCTTCCTCCATTTCAACAGCCTGACATTTCATTTCTTTTGCAAACTCTCCTGGACTCCTGAGCTTCTGTGTTCCATTTTCTTACTTTATTTGGGACACTTGCAACTTCCCCCAAATTTATGCATTCTGGTTAAAATTGAGGACCTTGGAGTGAAACAGACTGGGGTTCAGGTCCCAGATTTGCCACTTATTAGCTGTTTAATTTGAAACAAACCGTTTAAACTTTATAAGCCTCACTTTGTTCGTCTGTAAAACGGGGAAGATGTAAGATGTTCATCTATAAGATGAAATTATATATGTCTGGAGTTCTCTTTTTAAAAATCCAGGTGGGGAAGTGGGCAGGGTTATGAATGAATTGAAACTGGCCATAGGTTAACAATTAATAAATTTGGATGATGAATATATAGTGTGTTATATCATTGACTATCTTGTGTATATTTGAATTTTCATAAATTCAAGCTTAGAAAAATTAATTTTAAAATACAAATGCCCCATCAGAAAAAGGAACAGAAAAAGGGTAATCAACAGGAACTTGGGCTCAGTGCCTGTGGCTCAAACAGCTAAGGTACCAGCCACAAACACCTGCACTGGTGGGTTCAAATCCAGCCCAGGGCCGCCAACCAACAATGATGGCTGCAACCAAAAAAAAAAAAAAATAGCTGGGTGTTGTGGAGGGCACTTGTGGTCCCAGCTACTTGGGAGGCTAAAGCAAGAGAATTGCTTAAGCCCAGAAGTTGGAGGTTGCTGTAAGTGGTGATGCCACAGCTCTCTACCCAGGATGACAGCTTGAGACTCTGTCTCAAAAAAAAAAAAAGAAAAAAGGAACTTTGGTGATACTTGAAATAACTATAAATGGCCACATAGTTTTGTTTTGCTTTGGTGTTTTTGTGTGTATTTGGTCACTCTTAGAAGTGACCAATGTTTCTTTTTATTATTACTAATAAGAGGGTACAAGTGATTTGGTTACATAGTTTGCATTTGTTATGTAAAGTCCAAGTTGCAATCAAGCCCTTCATGCAGGGGGTGTGCCATGTTCCCTTACATGGTCTCCCTAAGGTGAGAGCTTATCAGCAGAGTCAGGCTGCTTAGTACTTAGATGGGAGCCCACAAGATTTTAAATGTTGGTTTAACTAATGATTTTTATATGTTAATTTTACCAAAAAAGATGCTATCTTAAGTAATGACCAAATGGGATTAAAATAAAACAATGCATATTGTTTTATACAATGCAATACATACATATCACAGTATCTTCTGCATAATCCCTAATAAATATTAGCCATTTTCATTTCTTCTTTCCATCAAGGCAATCTATGTGAATGTGTTACCTTCCCTCCCTACACTACACCTCTACTCCTAAGAGGAGAAACTGTTTCAGTCTTTGTGATACCTTTAATGACCAATGCCTGAGGTTGGGCCAAACCAAGTACTCAGTAGATATTTGTGGAATGGGTGTTATTTATTCAATACATATTTGCATGCACATATTGTGAGGTCTATGCTATTACATAGATCTATGCTTATTACAAATTAAGTCCAGAGGCTTGCCATAATCATAATCATAGGCAAACCCAATGAGGCTTTCTGTCTTCAAAGTGAGAAGACAGGATCAACAAGATAAGTAACAATGTCTAAGGATAATAGTAAGTGGCAGAGCTGAGATTTGAACATAGGCATGAATTTGACAAGGACTGAAGTCCATGCATATGGTAATTATGTTAGGCTGCTTCCAGTTCAGTTATGAATGCTGCCTTCACCCTAACTCCCAACTCCTTTTCTGGGAGCCACCGATAGTTCTTCTATGAATGAGGTAAAGAAATCAGCAAGGGGATGGACATCTGCGAGTGATTTCCACTGTGGAAATCACAGTGGTGTGCTGGAGCTGCTTCATGGAACTCACTGACAGCCACTGTACATGCCTACAATGACATAACATTGGTAGCTTCAAATTTGCCATGGTGGGAGCATTTACACCAGGGAAATCAGCAAACACTACAAATGATGGCTCTTTTTTTTTATTGGCAAGCTGATGTCAAGCATTTCCTGGGTCTATGTCAGGTGATTAGCTAACCTTGAACATCAAAATTTGTGACTTGTCTTTGTTGATAGGCAGGTTCATGGTGCATAGGTTGAACGAGCTTGCTTTTATGGCCATGGAGAGAGACGTGAATGAATGCATGCATGCATGAATGTATGGATGAATTCTCCTAAAAGGATTCCTAATGTGAACTCCTAAAGGAGAGGCATTAGAAGCAATTTGGGTAATTGCACCTTTTAAGGTGACAAATGAGAGAGGCATCCCCTACAGACCACAGTCATCTAAGTGCTCAAGCACCATTATTCAATCACAGACATCTTTTCATGAGGTACAGTAAATAGACCCTGTCATGAGACTTGGCAACAAGCCAGTTTTTGCAACATCCTTCCCCATTCAGTGAGGACAGTGGGAAAGTTCAGGATGGAAGTTTCACCACTGAAAGGAATAAACATGGCTTGGACTTTTCCAGCAGGTGCAGGGTCACCTGCTGCTCCAAGAACAAATACAAAACATGAAGATGAAGCATCTCAGGTCTCGCCCTTCTCTACACAAAGACTACAGTAGCCGACCTGATCAAGGAATATGCTAGTAATTTTATCATCTGTACAGGAAGTGATGGTTTGGTATGCAATCATTTTAGACAAAGGTGGGATTACAAATGATCTGTGAGACCTAACAATATACTTTCAGCCTCTCTACCTGGTGCATAACAATGTGGCCAGTCCAGAAGCATTGAGAAAGTACAGTCTGAACAAGTTCCGGTTCACACTTTTAAAAAAAAGGGGGGGCGGCTGAAGGACCTACGTAGTTTCTTTGACTCATTTTGAATTTTCCAGATACCATATTTGGAGAAATCACTGTGCAACCTTGCTGAATATTTATAATACATACTGAGAAAATGCGAGCATGTTCTTTAAAAATACTTTTATCAAAACAGCCACCAGAGCCTGATTACATTGAAATGTCCAAGCATCTAATAGGTGTTCAGTGAATGCTTGCTAAGTGGGTGCCATGGAGTTTTTAGGAGAAAGACAAGGAGCTTAGAGGAACATAACTGTTATTCTTTTCTAGCTTAAACAAAATGAAAAATTGATTAATGAGGAGGGAGATATTCTCCTTCTTGGAAATAAAACCCAGAGAAGGCAAAATAAGTGGTAATACTAATAAGGAAACTAGAAAGCAAAATAATCCCATCTCACCAAGCAAGAGCAGGTCATTGAGACTTCTTGTGAAATTTGAAGATAATCTCCTACAAGAACTGTTGACTTTAGAGATGTTCAAACTCCAAGAGCTGAGCACCAGAAAGTTTGGGGGAATTACCTTCTCCTTAGTCCTAGCAGTAAGTTAAATATTGACCATTAACAGTTGAGCTTTACAAAGAAAAATGCTAACCCATAATTAGATGTTTTATTTCTAAAAATTCTTGCTCAAATTCTTTGATATTCTTTAGTATAAAGATATAAATATGTTAGTGGTCAGTTGATTTTGATTTATTTTATTTAGAGTATTTTTTTAGCATAATTAACTGGCTAAATATCTGAAGTAGAGAGTTAAGGAAATGTCTGTGAGTCCCTGACCCAATTCCTTCTCTAAGAAACTCTCCTTCCCCAGAGTTTGGCCTCAGCCAGTGTGACCTTCCTACATGGGTCTGCTTCCCAGTACAGCTGTCTGGGTCAATATGGACACCACTCAGGCTGAGAAAACCCACCTCTCTCTGGACGACTTGCAGTTGGGATGCTAGGCACAGATGCTAGGGAATATGGGGAGCAGTATGAATGTTGGACATAGACGTGGAAGTTGAGAGCTCTAGGTCAGTCAAAGATTGTAAAAACAGACAGAGCCAATCTCTTTAAAAAGTATACGGTATATCCTTTGTATTAACCTGTATGGAAGTGGAACACATTATTCTCAGTAAAGCATCACAAGAAGGGAGAAGCATAAATCCTATGTACTCAATTTTGATATGAGGACAATGACATGGTGGGGGGTGGAGGAAGGGGAGAACAGAGAGAGGGAAGGAGGGAGCGGGTGGAGGTCTCTGTATGTGACACACCTTTTGGAGGCAAGGCACAACTGTAAGAGGAACTTTACCTAACAAATGCATTCAGTGTAATCTGGTTTCTAGTATCTTCAATGAATCCCCCAAAATAAAATATATATATATATAAGCCACAAATGCTGACCAAAAACTAGAGGCAAAAACATGCGACCAGGAAACAAGACCAGAAAAATGTTCTTGGATTCTAAACATCCTGATAGACTCTGCTTCCAGCCTTCCCAAGTGCTAACAGCTCACTTTTTTCTCATCTTACAGGGAAAATCCCAATGTCCCTTCCAGCAAATCTTTTTTTAGTGTCAGCAGGTTTAAATTCAGTTCAAAGTGGGTTTCTATCACTTGCCGCTGAAAGAAGCTGGGTATTGGGTTCCTTGGGAAATCCTCATTCCTAGGTTCACCTGGCCACAAAATCACCAGCCTATGTTTACCTGGTGCCTCTAGGCAAAAAAGTTGTCCTGGGGTCAACAATTCCCCAGATCCCAGTGTTAGGCCTGCCTCAATTCAGCCGCGTGACTTTGAACACATTTCATAGCCTCACTATGACTCAGTTTCTACTTGTGCAATAAAGCCACCTCTTTGGGTGAGGTGCCAAGGGGACCCTCTGTAAATGTCGCTTTTTTTTGAGACAGAGTCTAACTACATCTTCCTCAGCAGACTGCTGTGGCATCACAGCTCACAGCAACCTCAAACTCTTGAGCTTAAGCGATTCTCTTGCCTCAGCCTCCCAAGTAACTGGGCCTACAGGCACCCGCCACAACATCTATTTTTTGTTGTAGTTGCCATTGTTGTTTGGCAGGCACAGGCCAGGTTTGAACCCACCAGCTCTGGTGTATGTGGCTGGCACCCTAGCTGCTGAGCAACAGGCACTGAGCTGCTTTCTTATTGTTAAAGTGACAATTCCTCCCACCTAGAAAATGTGGATGTTGGCTCCTATATTGATCAGATTATTACTTGAGACCTAGAGCTCTAAAAACAAAGATATTAAAAAATATTTGGGATATTTCATGCTTCTCCAGAGTTCATTTTTAAAAAACAGAGGAACAATGCCTGAGAGCACTGGGTATGCTGACTGTCTCATCATGAGACAGGAGAAATGGACCAGCAACATGAAAGGACATGAGCAGGGGAGTGGAGGATCCTTTTGACAAATGATCTTATTCTTGTTCTACAGATGAAGAAACCGAGTCCAGAGCATCTTGGTAACATTCCCAAGTCTTGCAGGTTACAACTGGGAACCATAACCCAGCTCTGCCTGACACAAAGCCCTGTGTCGGGGCTGAGGTGGGGGAAAGGGAGAACAGAGAGAGGGAAGGAGAGAGCGGGTGGGGGTCTCCGTATGTGACACACCTTTTGGAGGCAAGGCACAACTGTAAGAGGAACTTTACCTAACAAATGCAATCAGTGTAATCTGGTTTCTAGTACCCTCAATGAATCCCTCCCCCCAAAAAAAGTATAAGGCACAAATGCTGACCAAAAACTAGAGGCAAAAACATGTGACCAGCCCTTACACCTGACATTCTCCTTGCCTACGCTGACAACATTCCTTCCTGCCTCAACTTGTGCGGACCCTGCCTTGGAAAAGTAACAAGTTGCAACTCAAGAGGAAGCCAATATGCTGCTCCTCCTTGATCTTTGTAGAAGTCCAGTCACCCAGAGTTAGTTTTTGTACTTTTGATTGGATTCAATTATTTTGAAGGCAGTAAGCTCATGGATAAAGGGATTGTTTCTTCTTATCCCCCTAAGAAGCCTCGCTATGGTTTCTCACTGCCCTTCTCCATCCCATGATGAATGTAGGGCTCTTAAACAAGCCCTTCACCGCTCTATGTTCAGTGCTATCTTCTGTAAAATAAATTTTAAGATAGCATCAACACCAGAGGATTCAACAACATGATCCATGGAAGCACTTAGTGAAATACGTGGCAGGTGGTGAGAACCTCCAAAATGTCAAAATGTTGCAGGGCCCAACATCTAATAAATGTGCAATAAGGAGAGAGGCAAGAACCTTATAGGAACATGCCTATAGTTCACATGAAACGAAAAATCAGTTAGTGAGAAAGGAGATTTTCTCCTTCTTATAAAGAAAGGTCAGGAAAGGCAAAATAAGTGGTAATCCTAAAAATGAAACTAACTGAAAAATGTTATTAAGGGTAGCATCAGCTCACCTGCCTTCCCTTAGCATAAGTGGCATCCTTCACTTTCAGTCATATCTATGCCTTTATTCCTTTGTTCCTTCCCTCCACAAACACTTACTAGCTACAGTGCTATTTGAGCATAGACACACACCCAAATTGACCTTCAGGGTCAGGGAGGGTGCTGCTACTGAAGAGGTAACTCAGAGAAATGAAGAAGTGAAAGTTTTCTTAGCTGGCAAAGAAATCAATGTGTATTGAGACCAGTATGAAGAAAGTTGTATATAACCATTCTGGAGAAGAAGTAGTTCATTTTAAAAACATAAGTCAGAGCACATCACTCTTAGGCTCAGGAAAACCAAGTGGTTTTTCATCTCACTCAAGATAAAAATTGTTACAGTGGTTTACAAGACCCTGTATGACTGCCCTGACCTCTTCCTCTCTCTCATCTCTGCTCCAGACACACTAATCTTCTTAGCAATCCTTGAAATGGGCTCAGGGCGTTTGCACTCACTGCCCTCCTCCTCTTAATACCTATTTGGCTTGCTCCCTCATCTCATTCAACTTTGGATTTAAATATTGCCCCCTCAGTGACATATTTCCTAAACACTGTCTTTCAAATTGTACTGCTCTCCCCTCTTTGTTCCTACTCCTTTCTTGCTTTATTTTATTTCTCTTCATTGTTCTTACTACCTTCTGATCTATTCTGTCTCTTCAATTAGAATGAAGGTCCATATGTCAGGAATTTGGTTTCTGTTCACTACTCTATTCCTGGTGCCAAGAGAGGACAGTGGCTGGCCCTTGATCAATGTTTATTGAATAAATGAATGTGACTGCACACAAATAGCTAAAGCAAAAGAGAAGTTGTCAAGAGACAGTTGGAAAGGAGTCCTGTGTATTAGGATAAGGAGACTGAACTGAAGCCCAAATACCATGAGGTGTTCCAAAGAACCTCAGCAGAGTGAAATCTGATTAGATTCGTGTTTTAGAAAGATCTCTCTGGGTAAAGCATGGAATCATTCTGATCAGGTTCCATTTATTTATTTTTATTGTTGCTCTGATTGTTAGTGAGGTCTTCTTCGTAAATCCCTTCCCTAGGCTAATATCTGTATGAGCTTTTTCAACACTTTCTTCTAGAATTCTTATAATTTCATGCCTTAGGTTAAGTCCCTTATCCATTGTGGATTAATTTTTGTGAGTGGTGAGAGTTGTGGATCCTGGTGCTGTCTTTCACATGTGACTGTCCAGTTTCCCAGCATCATTTATTGAATAGGGATTCCCTGTTGTGTGTTTTTGTCTGCCTTATCAAAGGTCAGATGGGAGCATGAGGGTGGTTTTGTCAATGGTTTCCCATTTCTGAGCCATATGTCTCTGTCTCTCTGTTTTTGTGCCAGTACCATGCTGTTTTGATTATTATAACCTTGTAGTATAGTTTGAAGTCTGGGAAAGTGATGCCTCCCAATTTGTTTTTATTTTGTAAGGTTGCATTAGCTATTCAGGGTCTTTTCCAGTTTCACACAAAATGTAGAATGTTTTTCCTAGATCTGCAAAAAATGATGTTGGAATTTTAATGGGTTTATGCACAGCCATGGACACAATAAATATAGTAAAAAAACAACCTACAGAAAGAGAAAAAAATATTTGCATACTATATATCCAATAAAGGACTCATAACCAGAATCTACAAAGAACTCAAGCAAGTCAGCAAGAAAAAATGTCAAACAACCCTATTAAAAAGTGGGCAAAATATATGAACAGAAACCATTCAAAGGAATATAGTCTAATGACCAACAAACACATGAAAAAATGCTCAACATCTCTAATTATCAGGAAAATGCAAATCAAAACTTCAATAAGAATGGTTCATATCAAAAAGTCCCAAAGCTGTCATGAATGTGGAGAGAAAGGGACACCTATACACTGTAGGTGGGTCTGCAAAATAGTACACCCTCTACAGAAAGTAGTATAGAAGTACCACAAAGAACAGTAGTTCTTGTAATTTCTTGAACCTTTTGATCAAGAAATCCTACTACTATGGGCGGCAACTGTGGCACATCCAGTAAGGCACTAGCCCCATATAATGAAGGTGGCAGGTTTAAACCCAGCCTCAGCAGAACTGCAAAACAGAAAAATAGCCGGGTGTTATGGCGGGTGCCTGTAGTTCCAGCTACTCGGGAAGCTGAGGCAAGAGAATCACTTAAACCCAGGAGTTGGAGGTTGCTGTGAGCTGTGTGATACCACAGCACTCTACAGAGGGCAATAAAGTGAGAACTCTGTTTCTACCAAAAAAAAAAGAAAGAAAGAAAAGAAAAGAAATCCTACTACTAGGCATTTACCCAAAGGAAAAAGAAATGTTTTTATCAAAAAGACATTTGCACTTAAATGTATTAGCAGCACAATTCACAATTACAAAGTTGTGGAAACAACCCAAGTGCCATCAATATGTGAATGTATTAATAAAATGTGGCATATGTATGCCATTGTGCACTACTCATCCATTAAAAAAATGATGATCTAATATCTTTTATAACAACCTAGATGGAACTGGAGACCATTCTTCTAAGTGAAGTATCACAAGAATAGAAAAATAATGTTAATGACAATTAATGACACAGTGGGGGTGAGGGAAGGGGAGAGCAGAGAGAGAAAGAATGAGGGAGATGTGGGGAAAGGAAGAGCAAAGAGAGGGAAAGAGCGAGGAGGGTGGGGTCTTGGTGTGTGCCACACATTTTGGAGGCAAAACACGATTGTAAGAGGGAATTTACCTAACAAATGCAATCAGTGTAACCTGGTTTCTTGTACCCTCAATGAATCCCCAACAACAAAAAAAAAGAAAAGAAAAATAATGTTAAATTGTTAATTTAAACATTGTCACTCAATGTTAAATCAGAACTAGTTGATTAATACTTACATGCGCATATGGAAGTAAAATTCAAAGAAAATCTAGTAGTGGGTGGCAGGAGGAGGGATAGGGTAAACTTATACCCAACAGGTGCAATGCACATATTCTGGGTGAAAGGCACACTTATGACATCAACTTCAAATGTACAAATGCAAATTGTGTAACCAAAATGTACATATCCCTGTAATACTCTGAAATTAAAAAATAAATTTAAAAAGAGAAAACAGATTCAGCCATAATAAAGAATGAAATCCTGTCATTTACAAAAAATAAAAAGGAAGAAAATGGTGTTCTAAATTAAAATTTATTAATTAACTCTCTGTTTAAAAAAATATGGAATTGAATCTGAAGGTGCCCAGACTACTTCATAGACTGAAGCTATAGATCCAGATGAAAAGTTATGAAGGTCTAAATGCGGAGTGTGACCACAGGGTGGGGCAAAGGGACAAAGTGACAAGCATCTGAAGTGAGAACCTATAGGACATAGTGGCCAGTTGAAAATGGCCAGTGACTAACAGAGGATGTAAATGTTTTAAATTATCCCCTGGTTTCTTTCCTGGACAGCTGTCAATAGTTGTACCACCAAGTTGGAGATAATGGATAGCAGTTTGGGGAAAGGAGCAGTGGGTCTGATTTTATATATCTTGAGTTGTACATATCAATGAAGACACCCAAAAGTAGCTGAACATAGAGATTTGATGTTGGATAAAGAGCTATGTTAGTCCAAGGAGTGCCATCCCATAAATGGTTACAGAGGCCCCTGCTGAAATTGTGGGCCCTAGAATTTTAATGGGGGCCTTGTGGCATCCTACAGTTGAATGTGGGAGGTGGTAGGGAGTACTCCCTATGATCAAAGTATATGTGATTTTACTCTCTCTATCCAGGTAGAACTGAGATAGGGTTATCCTGATAAATCCCATGTGATAATTGGTCTTGTATGATTAGGGTAATGTGCTAGTCTGTTACAATTGCTGTAAAGAAAATACCTGGCCAGGTGTGGTGGCTCAATGACTGTTAATCCTCGCACTTTGAGAGGCCATGATAGGAGCTCCCTTGAGCTCAGGAGTTCAAGACCAGTCTGAGCAAGAGTGAGATCCTGTCTCTGCAAAAAAGAGAAAAATTATCTGGGTATTGGGGTGTATGTCTGTAGTTCTAGCTACTCAGGAGGCTGAAGCAGAAGGATTACTCAATCACAGAGTTTGAGGTTGTAGTGGGCTATGATGATGCCACTGCACTCTAGCCCAGAGTATAGATGATATTCTATCTAAAAAAAGGAAGAAAAAGAAAGAAAACCCTGAAGCTGAATAATTTATTTAAAAAGGAGGTTTATGTAGCTAAAGTTTCTGCAGACTGTACAAGAAGTGTGGTGCCAGCTTCAGGGAGCTTCCAATCAAGACAGAAGGTGAAGGGGGAGCAGGTGTGTCGCAAGACAAGTGCAGGAACAATAAAGGGAGGAGCTGGTGCCAGACCCCTTTAAACAACCAGCTTTGCTGTGAAGCAAGAACTCACTCTTTATCAAGGGAGGGCACCAAGGCATTCATGAGAGATGAGCCCCATGACCCAAGCACCTCCCACTAGGCCCCACATTCAACACTGGGAATCAAATTTCAACATGAGATTAGGAGGAGACAAAAGTCCAGACCATATCAATCCATATCTTCCCCCTCTATCCTTCCCACATTGCAAAATGCAATTACCCCTTCCCAAGAGTCCCCAAAATCTTAACCCCTTCCAGCTCATTTCAGAAGTCCAAAGTCTCATCTGAGACTCAAGCCAAGTTCCTGACACCTATGAGCCTGTAAGATAAAAAATAAGTTATTTTCAAGATACAACGGTGATACAGAAATTGAGTAAACATTACCATTACAAAAGGGAGAAATTGACCAAAAGAAAGGGACAATAGGCCCCATGCAAGTTCAAAACTTTGTAGGACAGACATTAAATTCTTAAGTTGAAAAAATGATCATCTCCCTTGACTCCATGTCCGGCATCCTGGGCACACAGGTGCTCCACTCACAAATATGTTTCTCCAAGTACTGATAAAAGGATGTCCTCTGGACCCTCCCAGTGTGGGTGCGCAAGTCTTGTGACAAAACTTCTCTAGCATTCTTATCTCCCTAAGCCTTTGAATCTCTTCCTTTGTATTAAACCAAGGGAGATCAGACATCTCCAGCTCACTCATGGTGGACCACCTTTTGATCCATGCTTCAGTTAACAAAGCAAATAAACTATCAGAGCCTTTTTTAACTCCCTGAGTTGCAATATTAAATGCAGAATCTCTGCTTAGTGGGCCTGTAGCAACAAGCTCAACATGATCCACCTGTATGTTCCTTCTACCATCGTCCCACACCTGTTCCCCTGGTCTTCTGCTTGTATAAATTAGAAAACTCAAGTAGTTCTTTTGGAGTGCCGTACACCTCCTATGGGTTAACTTTTTTCTCACCTTTAGGGTCCTCCAGGCACTTGAGGGGTGTGGAGGGTGGACCCTAAGGAGGGCCTGCATTGTCTTGTTTGGTACCTGCGTCAGAGGAGGCCATTATGGTCCCTCAGGTAAAGTAGGGTTAATTCCTTTAAATAGGACCACTTCCCCTGGAAAACAAGACTCATCAGCATTTAGAAGCTCAATGTCCCAGCTTCAAAGTCCCATTCTTTCCCAGCCAATGCCTTCACTTTAGTTTCATATCAATGGGGGGGGTGTCAAGGACCATTTGTTTTTGCATGTCCCTGACAACCCACCCCACACCTTGCCATTGGTATGCAACTCTAACAGCAGACACCTGTTAAAGCTGGGCGTTCTCCTTTCCTTGTAAGTAAACCAATCACAGGATAAGGGCTTGTGTTTGATTTTCAGTAATCTCAGCACTTTGGCTACAGGAAAGAAGATCCTGACCAAGGGCATACCTAGAAACTTTTGGGCTATTTATGTGCTTCCAGAGCTTGATGTTCAAATTCCTGAGTACATCCTTTTCTTCTATCAGTTTGTCTAGTGACACTAAGAATAACCAACCAACTTCATTATATTCCTTGGTTATCCACAAATGTTCAAAAGTATCAGATATAGAGTCACTAAACTCCTTGCCTCTTATACGTGGTGAATCAGCAGTATAAAATGCATTTATTTTGCACAACTCTTTAAACAGTTTTCACCATGGACTATCAATGCCTCGATAAATTTGGAAGCTGCATCCTTAGCATTTTTAGTTTCAATCACATTATAAAGACAACTCCAGGGAACTCCAAAACCAGTTAAGGAAATTCATCCCTAAAAGTCTGTTCCTCTGAAACCATTTCTAGTACCAAAATCCTCATAGTCAAAGTTCTCCAAAGGGATAAAATCAATAGGATGTATATGAAAGGAAGTATATTAGGGGGATTTGGTTCACACACTGCAAAGGCAAAGTTCCACAACAGCCCAACAGGCTGCCTGCAAGGTGGAGATGAGAAAAGCTGGTCACATGGCTGTGTCCAAATCCAAAAGGCTCAAAACCAGGGAAGCCAGCAGTGTAACCCAGGCTGAAGGCCTGAGAGCCCCCTGGAAGCCCACCAGTGCAAGTCCCAGAGTCCAATGGCCAAATAACCTGGAGTCTGATGTCCAATAGTGACAGGAGAAAAGGCACCCATTTCAAAAGTGAAGGAGGGAGGGAGAGAGAGAGAAGCCAGAACACATAACCAGACCAGAAAAGAGAGATATTTGACTTGTTCAATTTTCTCTCAGCAAAGATAGATGTTGACCGGGGACACAGCTCCCACCTATGAATACATTTAGCTCAGACCTCTCTGCTGCATCCACCTGCTACAGTGTCCAGGAACTGACTTTAATACCCAACCTTCTCCAGTGTTCAGTGTCACTCCAGGCTCTGCTGTTAATTGACAGAATGACTGAGAAGGAAATAAAGGAAATTAACTTCAGCAATTCTTGAGATTGAGGTGTGCTATGGTTTGAATGTACATATCCCTTCCAAAATTCATGTTGACAGTTAATCCCCAATGCATCAGTATTAACAGGTGAGGCATTTAGGAGATAATTAAATCATCAGAGCCTCCACCCTGGTGGATGAGATTCGTGCCTTATAAAAGGCAGATATGCCTATAATCCTCGCACTTTGAGAGGCTGAGGCAGGTGGATTGCTTGAGTTCAGAAGTTTAAGACCAGCCTGAGCAAGAGTTAGACCTCGTCTCTACTAAAAATAGAAAAAACTAGCCAGGCATGGTGGCAAATGCCTGTAGTCCCAGCTACTCGAGTCGTTGATACATGAGGATTTCTTTAGCAGAGGGATTTGAGGCTATGAGATCTGATGCCACAGCACTCTAGCCTGGGGCAATAGAGTGAGACTAGGTCTCAAAAGCAGGTGGTGGGAGCGCGAAGGGAGCTAGAGAGGCCCTTTTGTCCTTCTACCTTCTGCCACATGAGGTCACAGCCTTTGTTCAAGTCACCATTGTGAAAGCAAAGACCAGGCCCTCATCAGACACCAAATTTTCTGGTACCTTGATCTAGGACTTCTCAGTCTCTAGAATTGTGAGAGTAAATTTCTGTTGTTTATAAATGATCCGGTCTAAAGTATTTTGTTATGACAGCACAAATATGCTAAGGCACCTCAACCTGTGGGTTGCAACCCATAGGAACTGTATTAAAGGGCCATGGTATTAGGAAGGTTGAGAACCACTGTGCTAAGGCAAAGTGAGTGTGGAAAGAAAGCACACTTCTAAGGCTTAAGAGTGTGCTTCTACACAGTGACTCCCTCTCCTCTGCTCCTCCTTGTAGAGTTTCATAATAGGAGTGGCCCATCCTTAGGTTGTACTTCTAAGAGAAAGAGAAATTATCAAACTACACTGAGGGAGATTGTATGAGAAGACCTTCTACAATCCCCTGTCATATATGGCAAGGAAAGCAGCAGGGAAAAGGACTGGGCTCGAACTCAGCACAGGTACCAGCCAAGGAACTAATAAGGCAAAAGCTAGAGCAGCAGTCCCCCCTCGAGCTGCCTAGGTTCCAGGAGAGGTCTAGGATGAGACAGGTGAAGTCCTACCCAATGCCTAGACACCAAGACAGTGCATATAAAAAGCCTAAACCCACTGCATGAAGCAACATGGGCTCCAGGGTCCACAATCCAATTGTTTTGACAGTCATGTTAAAACTTTGTGGGCAAATTGTGAAAGTCACTCTGTAGAGGTAATTCAAACTCAAAGACAGCAGGAATTAATGAGGAGAGAATGCATAACAAGTAGGTGCACTGTTGGTCTGATTCATTCATTTAGATAACATATGGGGCTTCAGAACAGGTCCAAGGTCATGATGCTTGGAAATTGTTGCATAAATCTCAAAGATGTATCCTTTTAAGTTCAACATCTGATATCAACCAACAATATGTTCAAAAACATTCCTACATCCTACTCTTTGGGGGCCAACTTTATAGCCTGGTGTTGAAATAGTGTTTTTTCAGTGAATTCTTTATTAAATGTGTTTCTTGACTTATGATCCTTCAACAAAATGGACTGCTGTCTTCTAAAATATAGATCTAGTTCTTCTAAGTCTCATACCTTCGCTGGGCACTGCTTTAGGAAAGTTTTCTCTTATGATGGATATTTTTCTGCTGAAATAGATCATCGGTTCCTTCCATCTGTGTTCTTGTCATGCCTAAAGCATTTATGCCTTGCTTAAGCCTTTCATTATAATCAGCTGCCCTTAGATTTCTATTCCCTGCAAGGGCTTTGCCTCAATCATATATGCATTAGAACAATTGCCCTTTTAGCTGGGGATCAAGTTATCTTTGGGGTGCCCTATGTAAATGAGAACACTTCAAAATGCTAATTTATAATGAGCCTGTAGTTGATAACAAAACTGCTCTGAGTTAACTGGCCAGAAGGCCAAATGCATGGACCCAGAAAAGATAATGGCTGGGGAAAAGAAGTAAGCTGACCCAACCCGTGGTCAGAACAAAAGGGGAGAAAGAGAAAATACAAGTAAGGATTGTCAAGGGAGTGCTACCAGGCTATAAAGACAAAAGAAAAAGACTAATTTTTTGTTACCATGCCAAGAGTCACATAAGAGAAACAATACAAGACTTGGATGTCTCCAAGGGAAAAGAAATGGATCTGATTAGTATGATGGAGCACTTGAAAAAACTACATATACAGAAAGGAAAGTAGTACAAATAAAAAAGAGGAAAATCTTCTTAGAGGTCTGATTTGTATAAAAGGGGGAAAAAGGAAAAAAGACAGTAAGGCAATTAGAAATTCTAGGGAAAGAGAGAAGAAAATTTTTCAAGAAAAAAGATATAATATAATCGTATCATTATAGGTGTCTTTATGAAAGTTTTGGGATACACAATTATCAGGAACCATAAAATCCACCCAGGCAGGGGGGTGGAGTAAGATGGCTGACTGGAAGCAGCTTCCGAAAAAGGCTCCCATCCAAAAGGGAAGATAACCTCCAGAAACTTCACAATTAAGCTGAATACTGGGAACCTAGCTGAGAGGGAGAAGTGATTTCTGCAGATAACCTCTGCTGAGACTGGCTGCAACCCCAAGAAAGCACGCTTCAGGTACAAAATTCATCTGAAAGGAAGAGTGCCCATCCCCTTCCCCCCAAAAGCTCTGAGTTTCTTGCTTTTCTGTTTCCTTTCTTTTTACTCTCCTCTTTTGCTCCTACGAGTTTTCTACAGACAAGCGGTGAAGTATGGACCTCTTGTCTCACCCCACAGAAGAGTGCTGTGGGAAGTGAGATGTGCTTCCCCTGAGCACCCCGGTGTGACTTTGAAAACTCCCTTGCTAGGCAGAAAAACTGAACTAAAGTTTTCCCCACCATTCTAAACTTACTGTACACCCTTCCCCCTTACCTGACAACTAGAAGCCTAACCCCTGCTGAGACTGAGGGAGGAGGTCCCTAAGCAGCACCCCCACCCCCACCTGCTGGAACAAGTGACCCACCAGGAAAAGACTACAGGCCCTGCCAGGAGGCTCCCTCCCCTCCTGCCAGGGAAGCCGCAGGTGAGTGTCTGGTCCTGCACCCCAAGCTTGTCAGGCTTCCGCAGGTCTGCCATCTACTAGAAACTCTGACGACGACTGCCAGGCCTCCACAGGTCTGCCCCCGATCAGGAACTCCTCCTCCGGGGACCACATGGGCCTCTGCCTGGCACCCACAGGGCCCCCGCAGGCCGGCCTCTGGCAACTAAATCCCCTGGTGACTGTGCGGCTCTGTGCCCAAGCTTGCAGGGCTTCCACAAGCTTGCCTTCTGCCAGGAACTCTGCCTGCAACCGCCAGGCCTCTGCAAGGAGGCCCACGGCCAGAAACGCTCCCAGCAACTGCCTATGCCCATGCTTGAGGGGCTTCCACAAGTCTGCGGTCTGCTAGAGACTCTGCTGGTGACCGCCAGGGCTCTGCAGGTCAGTCCCCAGCCAGAAACACCCCCGGCAACTACGTAGGCCTCTGCCTGGCATCCGCAGGGCTCCTGAAGTTCCACCCCTGGTGAGTAAATCCCCTGGTGACTGTGCTGCTCCACACCCAAGCTTGCAGAGCTTTCACAGGCCTGCCTTCTGCCAGGAACTCTGCCTGCAACTGCCAAGACTCTGCAGGGTGGCCCACGGTCAGAAACGCTCCAGGCAACTGCCTGGCCCTACGCCTGTACTTGCTGGGCTTCCGCAGATCTGCTATCTGCTAGAGACTCTGCCAGCGACTGCAGAGTTGCTGGAACTTCCCCAGCGACCACACAGCCCTCTGCCTGGCACCCGCAGGACCCCTGCAGGCCTGCCCCTGGCGAGTAAATCCCCTAGTGATTGTGTGGCCCCACTCCCAAGCTTGCAGGGCTTCCACAGACCTGCCTTCTGCCAATAACTTTGACTGCAACCGCCAGGCCTCTGCAGGCCGACCCTGGGCAAGGAACTCCCGCGACAACCACCCTGGCCCTGAGCCCCGTGCTTGCCAGACTTCTGCAGGCCAGCTGTCAGCACAGACTCTGCCGGGACCTGCCAGGCCTCCACAGGTCTACTCCTGGCCAGGAACTCCCCCGGTGATTACACGGGCCTCTGCCTGGCCCCCAAAGGGCCCCTGCAGGTCTTCCCCTGGTCAGGGACAGTACCAGTGACCGTGCAGGCCTCCACCTGGCACCCACGGGGCCTCTGCAGGCCAGCCTTCTGACAGGGACTCTGCTGGCAATTTCCAGGCTCTGCAGGCCTGCCCCTAGCCAGGAACTCCCCCTGCAACCGCCTGGCCCTGCATCCCACACTTGCCAGGCTTCTGTAGGTCTGCTTTCTGCCAGGGACTCCACCCGTGACCACCAGGCCCCCAAACACAGTCACTCCTGGCAACTGCACGGACCTCCGCCTGGCACCCACAGGGCACCCACAGGCCAGCCTTCTTCCAGGGACCCAAGCGGCGACTGCCAGGCCTCTCTGCAGGCCCACCCCCTGGTCAAAAACTTCCCGGACAACTGTGCGGTCCTGCGCCCACCACTTGAAGGGCCAGACACAATGGTGAAAAACAACCATGGGGAGGAATCAATGGAAAAACTCTGGCAATATGAATAATCAGAGTAGACCAACCCCTCCAAGTAACAACAAGGCAGACACAGCACAAGATCTCCTGCACAGGCAAATGGATGAGATGTCTGAAATCAAATTCAGAATCTGGATTGCAAATAAGATCAGCAGAATGGAGGAAAAGATGGAATTAGAATTTCAAGCAGTAATTCAAAAGATGACTCAAAAGATGTCTCAAAAATTCAAGGAATTCAAGGACAAAATGACCAAAGATTTTGACACATTGAGACAAGAAGTTGCAGCCCTTAAAGATCTGAGAAATTCAGTAGAATCCCTCAGTAACAGAATGGAGCAAGCAGAAGAAAGGATTTCTGAGATGGAAGACAAAGCTTTCGAACACTCTCAAACCTCCAAAGAGCAAGAGAAATGGAAGGTAAAAACAGATCACTCTCTCAGAGAGCTCTTGGATAACTCGAAGAAAACCAACATTGGCCTCATAGGGATCCCTGAAAGTGATGAAGCAGCTTCACGACACAGAATCTCTTATTCATGAGATTATGAAAGAGGACTTTTGCGACACGCTAAGAGATTCTGAAAGTCAGATAGTAGACAGTTTCAGAACCCCAGCACAACTCAACCCGAATAAGACATCCCTGAGGCACATCATAATTAAGTTCACTAAAGTTAATATGAAAGAGAAAATTTTGAAAGCAACCAGATGAAAGAAATCGATAACCTACAAGGGGAATAATATTAGAATAACTGCTGATCTCTCTGATCATACCTTTCAACCTAGAAGAGAATGGTCATTGACTTTTAATCTCCGAAAACAAAATAACTTTTGACTCAGGATCCTGTATCCAGCCAAACTGAGTTTCATTTATTATGGAGAAATTAAATACTTTAATGACATGTTGAAGAAATTTGCTATAACCAAACCAGCTCTCCAGGATATTTTCAGACCTATCCTTCATAATGACCAGTATAATCCTCCAACGCAAAAGTAAACTCATCTAGAAACTTTTTATCAAAGTCCAACTCACACAATGAAAAAAGGATTAAAAATGTCCACTAGATTTTCTAAAGATTTGTCGATATTTTCAGTTAAAGAGAATGGTTTAAATTGTCCTCTAAAGAGGCATAGATTGGCTGACTGGATACAGAAACTCAGGCCAGATATCTGCTGCATACAAGAATCACATCTTGCCTTAAAAGAAAAATTTAGACTCAAGGTGAAGACATGGTCATCTATATTCCAGGCAAATGGAAAACAGAAAAAAAGCAGGTGTTGCAATCTTATTTGCAGATACAATAGGCTTTAAACCAACGAAAGTAAGGAAGGATAAATATGGACATTTCATATTTGTTAAAGGTAATACTCAATATGGTGAAATTTCAATTATTAATATTTATGCACTCAACCAGAATGCACCTCAATTTATAACAAAAACTCTAATAGACATGTGTAACTTGATTTCCTCCAGCTCCACAGTAGTTGGAGATTTTAATACTCCTTTAGCAGGTTGGATAGATCCTCCATAAAAAGCTAAGTAAAGCAATTTTAGATTTAAACTTAGCCATTTAATATCTGGATTTAACAGACATCTACAGAACATTTCATCCTAATAAAATTGAATACACATTCATCTCATCAGTCCATGGAACATGCTCCAAAACTGATCACATATTAGGTCACAAGTATAACCTCAGCAAATTTAAAAGAATAGAAATTATTCCTTGCATCTTCTTGGACCATCATGGAATAAAAGTTGAACTCAACAATAACAGGAATCTGCAAACTCATACAAAAATATGGAAGCTAAATAACCTTGTGCTGAAGGATAGATGGGTCATAAATGAGATTACGAAGGAAATTACCAAATTTTTGGAGCAAAATGACAATGAAGATACAAATTATCAGAACCTCTGATATACTGCAAAGGCAGTCCTAAGAGGAAAATTTATAGCACTGCAAGCCTTCACAAGAAAACAGAAAGGGAGGAAGTTAACAACTTAAAGGGATATCTCAAGCAACTGGAGAAGGAAGAACTTTCCAACCCTAAACCCAGCAAAAGAAAAGAAATAACCAAAATTAGAGCAGAATAAATGAAATTGAAAACAAATGAATTAAAGAACAGATCAATAAATCAAACAATTGGTTTTTTGAAAAGGTCAATAAGATAGATAAACCTTTGGCTAACTTAACTAGGAAAAAAAGAGTAAAATCTTTAATTTCTTCAAACAGAAATGGTAAATACGAAATAACAACAGACCCCTCAGAAATCCAAAACATCCTCAATGAATACTACAGGAAACTGTACTCTCAGAAATATGAAAATCTGAAGGAAATTGACCAATACTTGGATGCACGCCACCTACCAAGACTTAGCCAGAACCAAGTGGAAAAGTTGAACAGGCCTATATCAAGTTTTGAAATAGCATCAACAATACAAAATCTCCCTAAAAAGAAAAGCCCTGGACCAGACGGCTTCACATCAGAATTCTACCAAACCTTTAAAGAGGAACTAGTACCTATATTTCCAAACCTCTTCCAAAATATAGGAAAAGAAGGAGTACTACCCAATACATTCTATGAAGCAAACATTACTTTGATCCCTAAACCAGGGAGAGACCCAACAAGAAAAGAAAATTATAGACCAATATCACTAATGAATATTGATGCAAAAATATTCAACAAGATCCTAGCAAAGAGAATCCAGCAACACATCAGACAAATTATACACCATGACCAAGTGGGCTTTATCCCAGGATCTCAAGGCTGGTTCAATATACATAAATCTATAAATGTAATTCAGCACATAAACAAATTAAAAAATAAAGA
>CAUYON010211123.1:0-50964 GCA_963573935.1 Arctocebus calabarensis | reverse complement strand
CGCCTGTAGTCCCAGCTACTTGGGAGGCAGAGGCAAGAGACTCGCTTGAGCCCAGGAATTGGAGGTTGCTGTGAGCTGTGATGCCATAGCACTCTATCCAGGGTGACAGCTTGAGGCTCTGTCTCAAAAAAAATAAAAAAATAAAAAAATAAAAGCATTAAAGAACCATCCTAAAGTGTGGGCACAGAAGTAGAGTGACTCTGATGGGTCACTTGAAAATCAAGGTCTTTAATTTATACTCTCTTGTCAAAAACACTTTCGATTTTCCTATCTCTTCTTTTTTTTTTTGAGACAGATCCCCAAGCTGTCACCCTGGATAGAGTGCTGTGGCATCACAGCTCACAGCAACCTCCAATTCCTGGGCTCAAGCGAGTCTCCTGCCTCCGCCTCCCAAGAGCTGGGACTACAGGCGCATACCACAACGCCTGGCCATTTTTTGGTTGCAGCCATCATTGTTGTTTGGCGGGCCCAGGCTGGATTCGAACCCGTAGCTCAGGTGTACGTGGCTGGTGCCCTAGCCCGCTGAGCCACAGGCGCCGAGCCGATTTTCCTATCTCTTCTAATGCAGTAAACTTTATGCATCCAATATCAGAGTTAAGAACAGAAAATAAACACACACCCTAGAACTAAAACGTGTGTACAGTGCTGGGCACTAGAGCTTACAGAAATCACGTACTAACGTAAGTTTCCCTCAACACTGAACTTCATATGATTAGCTCCACTTATGCAATCAAATCTATGCTGCATCTTATTTTTAAAAGGTGAAATAACTTACTTTGAAGAATAACTAGGAAAATTTGATTGACTCTGAGAATGAGCTGGTCTGGCAGGCTCTGGGACGTGGCTGGCAGGAATGTGTGCAGGAGGCTTGCTCTCGAAGCTTCTCCGGTCAAAGTACGAGAGCTGTTTTCGGTAGTACTCTTCGTCCTCCTCAGGGTCATAATGATTTGCCCGGACAATGTCTTCAGGTGGCTTCAGCTGAGGTTTCTGAGGTTCTGGGATTCTGACAGATAATGAATGAATGGCAAATGGAACAACTTTTAAGATGTTCATTTTACAAAGAAAACGAAATATATAAATCTTATCTTGACCTTTTCAAGACTGCTATTTACCCAGGAACTAAGTGAGCAGTCAAACAGCTAAAATAGATAATGGTAGATCCCAGGTTGTCAAAGACTATTATAAAAGGGTCCTAGGTCCTTTAACCCCCTTCTAGCTGATGGATTCTTTAGCACAGTTTAGTAAGCTTAATGACTATCTGGTTAGGGACCTCATAGCAAGTTAGTTCATGAGAAAGAGAAAGGGGAATGTAACCAAGACAAAACTTCTCAAACTACATCTGTATCAACACCAGTAACAATAAGAGACAGCCTTTATATAGTACAAAGTTCTAGAAGGCACAAAAAGCAGATGAGGAAGAAAGGAAGTCATTAGCCTTGACTACTGAACAGTAGTCCTTCTCTTTATCACAACTGAAAACCTATGCAAATAAAACACTGAATAGGTTAGGCACAACAACCGTATTCAAATATAGTCTGTGTGTCACTTAGCAGCAGTGAGATGAGGTCCTGGTAAGACCACAGACAGACACAGCTGGCCAGTCACTCCCCAAGCTCCTAAGTCCTGCAAGCTGCTTACTCTGAGCTGAGTGCTTTCGTAAAATGTAGAAAACAGGGGGTGCCAGCCCCATATACTGAGGGTGGTGGTTTCAAATCTGGTCCCTGCCGAACCGCAACAACAAAAAAAATGGCCGGGCGCTGTGCCGGGCGCCTGTAGTCCCAGCTACTTAGGAGACTGAGGGAAGAGAATCGCCTAAGCCCAGAGGTTGGAGGTTGCTGTGAGCTGTGTGACGCCACAGCACTCTACCAAGGGCGATAAAGTGAGACTCTGTCTCTACAAAAAAAAAAAATAATAATAATAATGATAATAAATAAATAAAAATAAAACGTAGGAAAAACAGAATCATTTCTCTGTGCCGGTATGCTCAGAACAATGGCAAGCACATTGTGTGTACTCACTAAATGATTAATTTTAGTCATTTTAACCAATCTGGGTCTGTTCCTTGTCCCTAAGAACAAAGAGTTCACATGACTAAAAGCAATTTTTAATCTAAAGAACATAACATGAATGTCAGAGCTTTAATTTTTTTTAACCATTTGCTAGAAAAATATCTTTTCAAAAGCTTTGTTTGCAGGTTTAAGTACAGCAAGGGTTTTTTTTTCTTTTTCTTTTACTTCTCTTTGTTTTGAGACAGAGTCTCCCTCTGTCACTCTGGGTAGAGTGCCATGGTGTCATAGCTCAAAGTTACCTCAAACTCCTAGGCTTAAGGGATCCCGTTGCCTCACCCTCTGAGTAACTGGGACCAGAGGCACCTGCCACAATGGCTGGCTAGAGACTGGGGTGGGGGTGGGGAGGAAGTTGTCTTGCTCTTGCTTAGGCTGGTCTGGAAGTCCCAGGTTTAAGCAATCCACCTGCCTCAGCCTCCTGGAGTGCTGGGATTACAGGCATGAGCCACCATGCCCAGTCCAAAGATCGGTTATAGACATTAAAATAAAGCTCATTTTTTCCCTCCTAAGATCACTGTTTTAATTAAGAGAGCTGGTAATTTTTATTTAAGGATGGACTAGAGTGTTCTCTTTATTTCATACCTCTCCTCCACTAAATAGTAAAAGGCTTTCTCATTGACAAAGAGGGTCAGTCCCCGGTGTACTAACCTGTACAGAGTTTTGTCATGCTCACTGAATTGATTCTGAGGAGTGGGTTTGGGACCAATGATGGGAACACTTAGAGGTTTAGATGTTACTTCTGGAGGCTGCAGAAAAATAAAGAGAAAGACACCCAAGGAACAGATAATTACAAAACAGATTTCATTTATGTGGGGAGGGAAAGCTAAGCGGCAGCATGAACTGCTCTTGGCTTAGTGTGCCTGCACATCCCAAGGAGTAGAGACCTTTTACCTTGAAGCTGGCAGCGTCACTCACATCCTTCCTGGTCTCCAGCGATGCCGACCTTTTGTTCTCAAACATTTTAACTCTGGTGAGCACAGACTGCGGCTTCATCGCGGGGTCTTCCTCTTCTTCAGTCAGAGTTGGGGGTGGAGGCAGGGGCTTGTTTGAAGGCAGAGTTTCTGGCTTATGTTGAGATGAAGGTCCCAGAGGAGGAATCACAGCACTGTGGTGAGAGTCATAGTGGCCTGGTTTAGGGGCAAACCCTGGGGACGGGACTTGCTCATAGCTCCGTGGATACGGGTCAAAATACTGCTTGGGCTCAGAGGCCTTGGGACCTGGTGCAGGGCAGGGCTGTGCTTCTGCTCTGTATCTGCCGTGCACGTCGTACCCGGCCGTCGGCTGCTCTTCTTCTGCTCTGTATCTGCCTCCGTGCACGTCGTACCCGGCCGTCGGCTGCTCCTCGTGGCGGACTGTGGAAGCTCGAGGTGGCTGTTCGTAACGTGGTCTGCCGTCATAGGTTGGCTCTTCAAAATGTGGGAAATACCCTCGGTCAGAGGACTCTTCAGGGTGCTGTCTGGAGTTCAGGTCTCGAGGGTGTTGATTATCCAGAGAAGGCCGGGGCTGGTGGGAAGGCTGTCTGTCATCACAGTACGACCACTGCTCCTCGTACGCAGGGATGCGATCCTCGTATCGCACATGGTGGTCGTAGTTTTGAGCATACGGGTCCGTGTAGCTCGAAGAGTCGTATCTGTATGAGGGCTGCTCCAGGTCTCTGCTGGCTGGTTTCTCTACATATGGGATTTGGGGTTCATAGGTCAGGTTAGACTCTCTGTCTGGCCTCTGTCCTGGGTGACCAACAGGTGGCTGTTTCAAAACATGATTCTGTCTCATCATTTCCTCAGGATATGGATCCTTTCTATATACCTGCATAAAAAATTCACATGTAAGGACAAAGACTTGATTTTAATCCTAGTCTACTTTATTAGACTATGATTTAACATGGTATGTTTCCCCATTTATGACCAGGATAGACATGATTAGTGCAAAAAGCTAGAGTAAATGAAAGTTCAAATTTTATAATGCAGAAAAGGGCTTTTGTGGTCCAGCACGTACTAAATGAATAGCGAGTTAAAGATAATTATTGAATTTAGTAGAAATTAATATGCTAAACTATTGATTCTACTTGATTCTGACACTGAAAATAAAAATCTTAAAGAAAATCTATGAACACCGTAATTCATGTGAACATAAATAACGTTTATGATAGGTCCCCAAATACACATTAAGAAATTCTGGAAAGCACAGAAAACCAAAAGTAAAAATAAAATTAAAATATCAAGCACAAATCTCAGCTAAAAGGCCTGTTCTCAATCAGTATGCCACTGGAAGCCATGCAAACTGCAACAGTGAAATGATTTGTATTGATCTGAGAGCACTACGGTGTATAAGACCACAGTAAAAAAAAGCAAAAGAAACACTCAAAGGGCAAAGCAGAAGGGTCAGTGCTGGACTGATGGAGAGCGACAGACGAGCGGCGCTGAGGGTACCTGTGCTGGGTCTGCATGCGGCGGCAATGGCGGCACCTGTTCTCTTAGCATCAGGTGAGCTGCCTCAGCACGTGGTGCTCTCAGAGACTCAGTTTGTGGGGAGGGAGAGGCGGAAGGAGCCGCAGCGGGCTCCTCCAGTCTGACCTTACTCAAACTGACATTATGGTTAACAGCAGGGGCTGACGACGCTGGGTGCGTTTCAGGCCAAAGGTAAGGGACTGGAGATGAGGTTTCTGCTTTCTGTGAAGCGTTTAAAATATTTTAAGTATAGTGTTTGTATACTGCTAACTTCCCACTTCAATTTATAGTGATTGGCAGACATAACATTTTAATGTGCTGAATGGCAAAACTATGACCTCATGTCCTAATTTTAAAAATAAATACAGTATATCATTGTGTAAGACAAACACACAAAATTTAGAATTAAGTCCTTGGTACTCATAAATTAAAATTAAAGATTAATTCTTAATCTGGAGAAAGGACAAAATAAACTCAATCACCACGTTCTAAAATTTAATAATGCACCTCTAACTACAAAACGTTGAATTCTTGCTGCTTACCTGTTGAGAGGCTGTCTTAAATCCAGGGGAGTCTATTCTATGAATTGGCTGTGGCTGCGCTTGTGGTGAGTAAGGAGGATATGTTTGGTTTTCATGATGCATTCCAGAAGAGTCCTCTCTTACAGGCTCAGAGGACCTTGTAATGGCAGACTCCGGGGGAGTCCCCACCTCATCATTAAGAGTTTCATCTAGTTCTTGATCAGTGTAGGCCCCGCCTTCTGTATCTGTGTCTTCATAGTCAGAAGTGTGTCTACTGTCCGTGCTATACATTGAATATTCACTACCTGGGGCTGACAGGTAGGACAGACGATCGTCATGCAAATCAAGGTCATCACTTGTAGCACCATCCGCCTGGGTCAAATAAAAGTAAATTAAAAATTTTATTCAGCAGTCCTTTAAGAGATGGCCTTTATTTTATAAGGGAGTTTGAAAAGAATATTTTTCTTTGGAAAAAGCACATCTATTGCTTGAAACTTTTGGTGAGGAAAGGTCAAGAAGATTTTACAAGCACACATGCAGACACACAGAGCCTCCCTTGAGATCTGAAGGGCAGGGATGATGAGACGGAGCTGGGCAGCCAGGACAAAGCTGGACTCTAGGGCCTAGCCCCAGAAGACAATGAAGACAATAAACCTGGCACTACTCAGGTTTATAAAACCTAGTCACTAGCTTTTCAGCCCAAAGCAAAGTTAAGAGGGAGAACGTTACCAACAGAAACAAGGTACACACCGACAGAACAGCACACGTGAGAATAATTATGACTCCACAGGTCAAGCAGAATAAGAGCTAATATATTCAGACTGAGAAAACAACTTTCTAAAAAGCTAGTATCTGGCCCTTTAAGCTGTTATGAAACAATGGAAAATCATCACTATGTGATGGTTGCGCCAGTAAATTAAGAAGAAATTTTTTCTCTATGTTTCACAGAAGCAGGCTCCAATGGATGGAGAAGAAACATGCTGTTATACCTTTTTTGCTCAGTTAGTAAGAGCTCAGTTAGTTTCTAACAGTCTATGCTGATCATAGAGTTGATCAGAAAGAGAGCGAGAAGTATCTGAAGGAAAAGTGGCTACTGAGTTGCAATCAACAGTTATCACTGGATCCTAATTTGAAACTAACACCTGAAGACTGTGCTAGACACTGTGCCCAGCTAGGGAGGAAAACCAAAGGATCTGGAATCCAGAAAATATTTCTTCCATTTCAGCATGCATTGAAGGATAAACAAAGGGCTTTTGTTTCCCAGGAACATGCACTGCTGTCACCAAGCAGTTTTGGTGTGGCTCTGCAGGGCTGCTGTAGCAGCAGCGTGGTTGCAGGAGTTAAGCTGCCCAAATGGAGCCTTCTGCGCAGTCCCGTGCCTGGCTCTGGAAGAGTCGGACCCTGGGCTCTGCCTTCCTGATAAGGAAGAGTTGGCTGTCCGGCCTCCCTGTGCTCTGGTACTTACTAGAGCACCTGCCAGGCTGGGGAGAACGGGAATCCCAGGGCTCTGGGAAAACAGAGACTCTCTCTCACTAGTCTCAATGGCCTCTGAATCTACAGTGACTGCCGCAGGAGACGAGCTGTCTGGGTATCTGCTTGAACTTTCCAAGAAGATTCTCGAAGACTATAATCTAGTAGCCATCCAGAGAAATATTTAAAGCCTGGGGAAGAATGCCTTGGAACTCCCCAATTCGTCTAGCTTTTGCAGATGATCTGAAATGCAGAAGTGAGCAACCACGGGGAGAACCGTGGCTGCTCTGAAGCAGGACATGATGTGTCTACATGTTAAGAAGGCTGCAGGATGACTTCTCTAGGTTTAGCGGGGACCACAGAATACTGTGCGGAAAAAAAAAACCCTTCCTAGCAATAAGGTCAAAGGAGTCAGCTCAGGAAAGTCTATGCAAAACGAAGTGGTTTTAACAGTCAGCTATTCTGACAAGATATAAATAAATGAATAAAAGGAGGCAGGAAGATAAGCTTGATTTAAGTTGTAACAACTTTTTCTGATTTACAAAATACATCAGTCCAGTCTAATAAATGACCTATTTTTCCTTACATAAGAACCTGAGGCATTTAGACCTTTATTTTAAAATCAAGCAAAGGGAAGAACAATAATCTCACATAAAGAAATTATAGAAAATTAAGATTTGGGGATTTAAAAAAACCCTGTCAGGTAGGTAGACATGTATAGTTTGTGAATTTTGGACGCATCGGTAGACTAATTTAAGAATTCACTAGTGCAAGCTATTAACATTCTACCTACAAAAGATGTCGATAGAGTTGAGCTGTCGTAGAAGGTAAGTACAAAAAAGACTGCAGTCCTTTTTCTCAAGTGCCACAAGTAAAAATGAGTAATATTGTGTGTTGCTGTTAAGTGGGGTAACAGTTTTTTTCCATGCTGATTTTCCTACTAGTGTCTCTGCTGACATGTAAATTATTCAGAATGGCCTTATGATCTCCTATGCACAGTCCGTCCCCCACACTGGTCCACAGTGAGACACACCGCAGTTCTCAGACAGCACCTCGAGCATCTCCTCCTACCGAGGCTGTTTCTGGGTGCGGGCACAGGGTCTTCAGCATGCAGCGTGCACTGCACAGCCAGGCGCGGGGGTGGGGAGGAGGGGGCACGTGCAGGGGCAAAACACAACGAAAACCAAAAACCACGAGGAAACACAAAACAAATAAAAAAACGAGACATTCTCCATCTTCCTTAATAACTAAAGCTTATGAATATTGCATCATCTGAAGGTATAAGACATTAAATACACAGAAGCCTTCAATGGTATACTTTGAGAAAAACAGTTAACTCTACAGACAAAATAAACAGACTTTTCTCATCGAAGATTGCTATAAAACGAGAAAGACTGACAACAAGAAGTAGTTCTGTTAAAGCTGGCCATTTAGAAGTACATAAATCAAAGTTCCAAACCATAAAGGATCTATTGCTTTGTTCAGTATTTCCCAGCAAGCTGATGTAAGAATGTTAACAGGAGCTGACTAAATAATTGAATTCTCTAGGTAGAATGTGAGGAAATGCTTAAATGAAGTAAATATTTTGACACTTCAGACTTCTTAGAGCCTGTGAATGCTGGTGGCTCCCGTGATCCCCTCCAGGGGACGAGGATCTGCAGAGTCCTCCCCACTGCTCACCCTCAGAGCGCCTTTTCCCTCACAGCAAGCCTCGGATCGAGTGTATTGAGGACAGCACTCTGGGAGACACTCATCTAGGGTCTCATCAGAGAAGGACACTGAAGCCAGGTTCAAGTCGTCATTCCACAGCCAGATGGGGGCAGTTAGAATGCAATCTGCTTTTCATTACAATTTGAGGATTCTTTAAGAGAAAATTCTACTGGAGTGATAATACGTGAGCAAAGCAAAGAGCCTGAAACAACTTTCCCAACCCCTATGACAATTTATAAAAACCTAAAAGCTAACTTCCCCAAATTACTCTAATAAATTGACCAAATAAGAAAATAGTAACTCAAAGGCTTCTGTTCAGTTATATAATTTATTGAAGATGTCATAGAAGTCATGGACAATGCCTTACCTTGCCCTCAGAAACCCAGACTAGCTGGTTCTGCTGCTGCTGAATTGCTTCTTTCAGTGCACCGTACCAACCGTCATTCATTGAATTTAAGTTAATTGTGGCTGAAAAATTGACAATACAGTTTTACAGTCAGAACACTACCAAAAGTCAGAGAATAATTCACTCAAGTCTGCTTAGAGCTCAATCATCATACTGAAAAGATGGTATTCAAAGACACATGCCCTTGGGACTTCTATTTTGGCACTGCACGTTGTCTTTTAACCAGACAGCAGCTGCGAACACAACGGGACGCGTCCCAAGGAAAGGTCATGTAAGTTTTAGGATCTGACCAACACATTTTTGCCTACATGTTGTTGCCCAGACACTCAAAGCTAAAAGCAAGCCTTCAAATACTCACTTGTAAAAAGATGGTGATTATTTTTACGAAGTTTATGAGATCGCTCATATAATTTCCTGGCACTTTTCCGAGATTCTGGACATAATCTCATTCTCATTGTTTTCACACCTTGCTTAGAATCAGGGTTAAGGAATACAACAATTGGATACCACTGGGCATAATTAAGACGGTCAACGGCATTTGGTGTTACATCTAATAAAGCATGTTTGTCCTGGAAACATAAGAATATATACAAAGATATGAGAATATCACTTTCAGAAAAAGTCAAAGTCCATACTACATTTCAATGGTAGAAGACCTTTAAATGTGTTCAAATGTGTTGGTGCACATTTTACAAAACTGTAATCAGAAGTTAATTTGATACAATGTCTAGCCCAATTTCTAAAAGTTTTTAACCAGGTCACTTAAGACTTTAGCTCCAATATTTGCAAGCTGACAGAATTATCTGTGTTCAGCTAGAAGTGAAAATATAATAATTTAATGTTTCTGATATTTCCTATGCATATAAATATTGAAATGCAAGCTCAATTGTACTTAAGAATTATCAACAGTCTGTTAATTACATCTGAACACCATATACTTTTTTGTGGCAATGAAAAATCTTTTGATACCTGTAATAACTATTCCTTGAAAGTGACTGTAAAACTTTTTGTTAAGGGCAATTTTTTAATGCTGTTATCAGTAATAATCTTAGAAAAACTGCCTTCTATTTTTGAGTTAACCACATCCCACCTCACTCAAAAACACAATAACAGCTTATAACAAAGTAGGTCAACATTTAATAACTTACTTGATCTATAATTTGCTTTATTGTATGAAGACGAATAATGCCAGAGCTACGTTGGTCAGTTCCAGCATCTCGTGGTTCACTTTCTATTTATCAAAAGTGAGGACAAAAATAAAATATCAAGTTATCACTGGTTAGATCATAGCTTCTCAACTACTGCTTACCACTGACATAACGGGCTGTACAACACTTGTAGGGGCGGTGCTGTGGCCAGTTTATAGCAGCATTTTTAAACTTTACACACCAGAGGTCAGCAGCACCCCCCCTTCCCAGAAACACTTTAAATCAATGCTTTTCGCCAGGATTAGAAGGCAAGTCAGGTACTTGCTTTGGGTGTGAAACTGAGCTGCCCCCAAACTTCAGTAATCAAAACAGGTAATATTTTGATGCAGTATTTTTAAAAAAGAGACCTAATTGATGCCCAAAAAATCCACAAGGAACAATATATCAAAATTTTAAATAAAATTGATCTGCAACCAGGACTTGAGTAAAACTTAAGACTGTCACCTGGTCAAGAGAAATTATCAAATTTGGCAATTTTCTCAACTGAAAATGAGATAAGGAAGATTTAAAAAGTAGTACTGATGAACTTATTCATCAAGCCAGGGAAGTAAAATTATAATAAATTCTGTGGTATTGAGTATTTACACTTAAAGTAATGTGAATTTTAATATGTATACTTTTCAACATTTTTCCAACTACTTCAATGTTCTGGAAAAAAATTAGCCATCATAAACATACAGATAGGGATGCTCATTTTTCCTTTTGCCTCCAGGCTCCAAGCAGGCTCTGGAACGGCACTCCCGCCTGGCCGGCATGGCACCACTCCCAGCCTGTCTCACACAGTGTGCTCCGTGTGGCACGCTGAGAAAGGCTCAGTAGGCTATGCCTCTGGCCGGCCCTGCCCAGCCCCTGCTGGCTGAGGCAGTCCCCAGTGGTCAGCAATGACACCACACAAACTGCCAGAGCTCTGGGCTCAAGACTTTCCTTGGGCAGAAGGGGACTCAGGAGCAAGAGGGGGTCATCTGCACCTGTGAGACCGCTGATGGCTTCACCCTGTGCTGGTACAGAATATGCTAAATGCAGCTTGGGCTGGTTTCCAACCAGAACTCCCAGAAATTCAATTGACAGGAAGTTCTTCACCAACAAGGGATAGCACTGTTTGAGACTTTGGTCAGACAGAAAGCTTACAAGGAAAGAAAGAGCTCTGGTGTTTAGATCAGATAAGGGCAGAGATTTGCAAAGGCGAGTCATACTGAGGAACAAGGAGAATGGTTGGAGAGAATGCAACTATTTTAAGACAAAGCTCCAAGGGTGAGCCAGGAAAAATTTCCAATCTGGCGAACACAGGGTAATTAAGGAAAAGACCAATTGGAAGTTTGGGGTGGAAAAAATGCTACTTATTCCTTAACTCAAAAGAATCCCCTTAGATTCAAAATGGACACACAACTAAACTACCCAAGTGGAGCACAGTTAAGGAATAAACCCTGTAAGGGCAGATCACCGCCAAGTCTTCATACTTGGCTTTTTTTTAATTAAAAGCCTTGAATTTGGTTGTGGGTAGGGTCATCACCAACTTTTTCAGGTAAAATGTTATCTGTAATGACTCAAAAAAGATCTTTTCTGAAAACAATTAAGTGGAATAGAAACAAATAATTTTTTTTGTTTTGGTTGTTGCAGTTTTTGGCCAGGGCCGGGTTTGAACCTGCCACCTCTGGTATATGGGGCCAGTACCCTTCTCCTGGAGCGACAAGTGCTGCCCTAGAAATAAACAATTTCTAATCTGCTCACATTTTATTATCATTTGTCTAGAAATATTCTGATTTTCAAAAAATAAATATTCTTACTAAAGTTCATCAGCAACCAAATAAAAAGCAATTATTTTAACAAAGGGTGATGTTATGAGTTCTTTAAATCAGCACGATGTAGGGTGCTAATGAGGGTCAATGAGGGCCTCATACAGTTCCAGTGGGAACAAAAATCCTCAGCACAACCCTCTGGAAAGCAGCAACAATTACACATATCGACAGCCAGAAAATGTGTACGGCCTATGGTCCATTCCTTCCCACTGGGGGGAATCTGTCTAAAAAAGAACCCCATAAATACGGAAAAAGCTATATTCTTAAGGATTCAAACCCTTTGGGAAGTAAGGCAGGTCATAACAAGCAAACAAAATATGAACAGATTTCTATATCCTTGTAACAGAAAAACATAAATTTAAAATAAACTATATGACAAAAGAAAAGCTAATCAAACCATAGACTGATTAAAGGCTTGATAATAAAATGAAAATATGCCATTATCTATCAAGAACAAAAACAAGATATATACTTTCCTAAATAGTATAAAGTATAAATAAAGCCTTGCCTTGCCAAAATATGCTTACAAGGATAGAAGAAAACAGAAGGATAAAATTTAGGGTGGTGATAATATATGTCAGATTCAATTTTCTAACTTTTCCAAATAGACAGTCATAGTTTTATTTTTAAATTTTATTTATTTATTTAGTTAGTTTAGAGACAGAGTCTCACTTTGTCGCCCTCCATAGAGTGCTGTGCCATCACAGCTCACAGCAACCTCCAGCTCTTGGGCTTAAGTGATTCTCTTGCCTCAGCCTCCTGAGTAGCTGGGACTACAGGCGCCCACCACGAAGACCGGCTATTTTTTGTTGCAGTCCAGCCAGGGCTGGGTTTGAACCTGCCACCCTCAGTATATGGGGCGGCGCCCTACCCACTGAGCCACAGGCGCCGCTCACCCATTATACTTTTACAATTAGAAAAACAATTTAGTTTATACACATACAGTAATTTACAGCAAGCCAAAGAAGTCATAACTAAGTTTATGTATTTAAACTATCACAATACCACAAAACTAATAAAACAAAGGATCTATAAGCCAAATTATTAGGTATAGAAAGTACTGTAGCCTCAATATTTATATCAATACCATCTTACTACAAATGACCGCAGTAATAACTGATAGCATTAATCATGCTTTATTACCCTTTTTATATATTTGAATATGTTAGATTAATATTAAAACACTGAATTGGAACCAGAAAGTGTTATGGTTAAAGCCTAGTTTTGTCACTTAGTAGCTTGGTGTCAACAGCTGGTGATGATCCCAACCAGTCACCCGAGGCACAGGCTGCTCCTTCCAATGTGGACGTCACGATTCCCCACTCACAGGGCCTCCATGAGGATTAAACCAGACGGCGCTAAGTAGCTTTCACGTGAAGCTCAGTTTCATAATTGGCAGTTCTTACCAAAGTGAACTGGTATAACCAGGACATGGATCACTCAAGTTTCCTTCCAAATTAAAAAAATGGGATAAACTACAAAATTTTCACAACAAAGTTTTACTTTTATCAAGGGAATGGACAAGACCCGTCCTTTTACAGGCATAACTGGCAATGAAACACCTTCCACCACATCTGAATCCCCTCCAAGGCTACTTACTTGCAATCTGATAAATGTCTGGTTCTTCTCTTGCCAGCTTTTCTCTGGCAACATCAGCTATTGGTCCAAAGATGGTTACAGGCCTCAGAAATCCAGCTGGAGAGAAATTCAAATAAAAAACAGCACAGTTCATACCTTTTCCTTCTTCATATACTGATACTAAAGGGTATAAGATTAGTCTATAAAAAATAAAACTACCTTCTCGAAGAACTACCCTTTCATAAGCTGGAAACTTTGTTTGAACTGGCTGAGCTGACAAATCCTCTCTGCTTTTTCGAAGATTTCTCTTGGAGCTGCGAAGACCTCGGAATCTCCAGAAGTCAGCCCGGTCTCCCCCTGCTGTCTTTGGAAGTGTGTACTGTACACTGGCTAGCTGCTCAGCTCTAGAAAGATAAAATTAAAATAAGAGCATTCTACAAAAAAAAGATCAAGAAGACCCACAATGAAATGAAACATCGCAATACTGAATAGAAGTTCATGTGTAGTTTAAACCTTAATAGTTGCAAAAAAGAGGAATCTGTGCAACTAACTTGTTATGGACATTAATAATGAGGATTATTAAGAATATAAAATAATTCTTTATATTACCACGGTTCTCCAGTGAAACTCTTACCATGTCCTGAATCCACTATATGGAAAGTATCCACATCAGTTACTTAGCTCATTCTATAACAAGAATCCCCACTCTCATACCTGTTCTTGTTGGGGATGATGCCTCGTTCTACCTCCTTATGATTTTTGCCAATCCGAATAGCAAGCCAAGAGCCCAGTTTTCCATTGTATAAGGTATCCACGACACGGAACACCTCTCCTTTGTTAAAACTAAGTCCGTAGGGAGATTCCTTTTCATATTCAAAATGGGTCCTAATATAGAAAGAATCTCCTACATCTGATTCGACAATGCGACGATAAACTAAAAGGAATCAAAACACACATTATCAGTACTTAGTGGGGTAAGAGATTAATCTGAAAAGAATATATTACATGAAGATGCTGCCAATAATACTAACAGTATCTAAGAAATGCTAAATTCTTACAGTAGATCAGGTATTTTATCTCATGTATTTACCACCATTGCCTCAGGAAATGAGAACTCTTACATTTTGTAGATGAAGAAACTGAGGAAACAGATCAAGTAATTTGTCCCAAGCTACACCCGGGTTTCTATATTTATATCATTTAAAATCATTATGGACATTTCCTATTTTAAACCAGTAGTCCTCAAGACAGGGCCATTTTACCCTTTGCTCTGTCAGGGGACGTTGTAGCCATAAGTGCTGCAGAGAGGGGGCAGCCTGTTGACAGCCTCACATCTCGTGGGTGAAGGCTGGGAACACTCCTCCACACCCCACAGTGACAAGGGCAGCTCCCAAAATACAGCCTTATTTCACACAAAGTATCAACAGTTATGAAGCTGAGAAGCCTTGTTTTAAATGAAAAATTTATCTGCTTCATCATAGAAAATTAGGTTTTCTAATTAATGCTAATGAACATCTGCTTAGAAAACATCAGTACAAAATTTCAAAGCTGCCTACATACACTCTTGTATGATTCTCATGGCTACTAACCAAATAGAATTCTGACATATAAAGAACTGAATGGTATTTTACTTAAATTAGACCATAAAGGTTGGTACTATTCGTGTGCTCTGATAGTTAAGTCACCTCAAGATTCTGTGCCCCTAAATGACTTAAAATAAAAAAATTAACTCTCTGAGGTTAACAATTCACTCAGTGCTTAGCTTGCAGTAATTTATTTTAAAAAACTAAATTAATGTCTGTGTAAGTCCTCCAACTCTACAAGTTTCTCTTCTTTTTCTAACAGTAGCTCACCGTCCTTCTTCTTCTGAGCCAGGATGGTCACTTCTTCGCCTTTAGGAAGGTCAAGGAGGAAAAGCACAGCTTCTTCTCTTATGATATTTGTGAAATCTACATTGTTCACCTATTAAAATAAGATTTCAGAAATCATTCCTGACTGTTTAAGAATATAACAGTATTAATATTGTTATAAATATTAATATAAATACACGTCACAAATAATCTCAGAGTCCACTTAATCTAAAAATATCACATCTTTAAGAAGGGAACATTTATTTTACTTTGGACAAAAGAGTATCTAATTTAAAACAAATAGAATATCAAGTAAACAAATAAGTTGAAGGTGCAAATGCATTTAAATAGTAGCCACAGTTTATCTTGACATTAAAAATCATCCACTGTAAAATCTAACCAATTTAGATCAAAAAAGATAACTTCCAATTTTAAGTATTTCTTATTATCGTAAAGTCTCTGGTTTTAAAATTTTAAACTATAAATTCTATGAATGTATAATCCAGGGTGTCCCAAAAGTTACTCATGAAGTTTCCATATGTAGGGAAAATGGGAAATTGTAGCTAAGTGTATCTTCATTTACAAAATATTCACAGTATTTTAGAAAGAGGTGGCCAATACATAGAAAATATTTTGTAAATATTTGTAAAATTTTATAATGAATATTTTTGTACACAAAGGTATATGCAGCACAATTTCCCACTTTCCCTAGGTATGGTATCTTCATGTGTGACTTTTGGAATACACTGTATAGTCTTGCTTTTTATGAGTCACTGATAGAAGAAATCTAAAGAAATGGGATTAAAAAAAAAAAAGGGTATGCAACACAGCCCCCCCGTAACCGCATCTGGGGACACCCACTCAGTGTTGGCCAAGTAGGTGGTCTGCTCCTACCAGAAGATCCTTCGTGCCAAAATGAAACTTAGTAAGATGGCACCAGTCACTTACAGGATTACAAGTGAGCTTTCTTCTTTTCAACTTTTGGAAATCTTCCAAATAAAAAGCAAAAAAACAAAACAAAACAAAACACCCCAAACCAGATATATGCTACTTACTTTTATGATACAAAATGAAAGTGAACTATTAAATGACATTTGTTAAATGTATGTCCTGGGCAGCGCCTGTGGCTTAGTCAGTGGGACAGCTGCCCCATATACCGAGGGTGGCAGGTTCGAAGGCAGCCCTGGCTGAACTGCAACAAAAAAAATAGCCAGGCATTGTGGCAGGCACTTGTAGTCCCAGCTGCCCGAGAGGCTGAGGCAAGAGAATCACCTAAGCCCAGAAGTTGGAGGTTGCTGTGAGCTGTGAAGCCATAGTACTGTACCAAGGGTGACAAAGTGAGACTCTGTCTCTACAAAAAAAAAAATATATATATATATATATGATTAAACAAATAAAAATAAATTAAAAAACGTATGTCATTATTTCAAAACAGGAGATGAGGTGGGTAAGAAAATAGGTCTATTAATTTCCTTGATTCAGTGAACATAATCAAATATGTTGTGTTAAAAACTTTTTGATGTAACTGGATTAAGAACAATGTAAGTACCATCAGAAGAAATCATGCACCCTGTCAGGTGGAAATCAGTCAGAGAGAATGCTTTAACTTTTTGATATGCTAAGGTTGAATGAGGTGCCAGTCTAGGCCTCAGAAGACTGCTCAGAGTGAAGATTCTGTTACGGGCTGCTCACTGGAGCAGCTGAACCCAAGACGGAGACTGAGAAGGGAGAAGCAAAGAGACACTGACATCTCTAAGCTTCAGAACAGTGGTTCCCAACCTTCTGATGCCGTGACCCTTTCATACAGTTCTTCATGTTGTGGTGACCCCCAATCATAAAATTATTTTCGCTGAACTGTATTAAAGGGTCATGGCACTAGGACAGTGAGTAAGAAGTAGGCTGAATGCACACAGAAATCAGAAGGCAGGTGACAAAGACACTGTGAGGTGGAGACAGAGAGTAACAGGTTTGATCTTCTGACTGAGATGGAGCAGAGTTTATCTAACAGAAATCAAACAGAGCTTTGGATATTTTAAAAAGAGAAGGGACACACAAAGATAGTACTGTTGCTAGGCAACACCTCTTATGGCAAAAAAAAAAGAAAGAAAAGGAAAGAAGAGAACCAAGACCTTGAGGACGGACTGCAGCCAACCCAGGCTTTCCTGACTTTCACGGGTGCTGTCTCCTGTGGGTGACGGGATTCAAAGCTAGCTCAGTTCACATATTTGCCCCTGAGGGAAACTATCTTCCTCTGCCTGTGCCATTATCTGGGGTGAAGAAGGTCCCAGAAGTCACGTGGACACCTCTGAAGACGAATCCCATGGAAGACGAGCACCTGGTGTGACTGCTGACACGGCGTGGCCAATGGCAGAGTCTCGCCAGTCCAATGTGTAGTTTAACTTTAAAAGATTCCCTGGCAGAGATTATGCCAGCAACAGGAATGTAAGATACATTCTTGCAGATTCTACAACACCAGTGAGTAAAGTGAAACAGTGTGCGGTACAGTAACACACAAACAAAGCAGGGAATGATAATTCATTATTAATGTAGGAACGGAAAGTGACAAGTCCAGCATAAGACAGACATGATGGATTCTTATTTTGGAAGTTCAACTGGTTCAAGAGACCGAATACAGATTATAAACTAATTACAACAGTAGGTTTGTTAGGTTTGATGCCTTTTTCTTGAGGTCCAAGTACTTTCGAACTCACGTAAGATGAAATACTGACATACCCTGAGAATCTGATCACCTTCCTCTAAGCCTTCTTTGGCTGCAGGGCTGTCTTCTAGAACACCAGCTACGAATATTCCAACATCATTTCCTCCAGCCAGCCGCAGGCCCACACTATCTCCTTTTCTGAATTTTACCAATTTCATGCTGGGCCTGTTAAAACAGGTATTTCATTTGACACAGAGATGCTTAAAAAGTTATAGCAAACTGCCACAATGAAAACCATAGTCAGAAATATATCAAGAAGCATCATTTCAGAACACTTCCCACACATCATTAATATACTGAATGAAATTTAGTGTTAGAATTCAAAATCAGGTTTCATAACACTTTGTTTTCTGATTAACAAAATAAATTTTGGAATATCTAAATTTAGTATCTAAGTACTGCTTTACATAAGTAATGTATAAAATTATAATGTTTTCTCAACTCTCAGAATCCTGGGTGCTGTATTCATTCCCAGTGGGTAAAAAGTTTTCCATTTTTTCTACCTCCAACTCTCAGCATATCATCTCTATTGGGTAAGTGAAAAGTCCTATTTTTTATAAAGGTAGAAACTAAAGCATAAATTGGCTAATTTTCCTAGTATCACTGAGTCGAAATCAGTTTCTAAGCATTGTGATTTCTACATCCAATAGACAGCGATTTGTAGACTTTGCAGATGGTGGACTCTTTCTGCAGTTCACTTACTCTGATGCCCATTATCCTTCAGCCTTTCTGGACTACTCCCATATCCAAACTCTGCCTCTTTCTTGTTAGAGAGAGAATGGAAAGATGTACACATCACCTTAAGACGCTCTTAAATACCAAAGGAAGTCTTAGATGAATAGGGCAAAAACAGATCATAGTTATAAATTACTCCTTGTATTTCCCTGCTAGGTTTTCATAATGACCCCCACATACCTAGCCAAGAAGACACAACTATTACCTATTCTGACACAAGGTGTAGAGTTATTAACTAGGTAATAATAAACAAATTATAAGAAGCTAATAGAAAATTAGCTAAATTTTATAAAAACTAGCTATTTGTATAAAAAAATACAAATCAAATAAATGAATGAATGAATAAATGGACAGAGGGAGTACAGATTTCTAGTCCTTTTAAACCAACTAAAGACTTCTTGAGCTTTTAGAACTTATAATGTATTCATTTTTGATCCAACTTCCTGACCTGGAACTAATATTAGCTACACAAAAAATTAAGAGTGTGTCGGTTAGATAAGGTCATTCACTGCCTGTGCCCTGGTCTCTCCAGCTTAATCATGAGCAGCCCAAGCCCCTTGGCCGTGGTGGTGTCTGCTTTTCCAACCAAGTCAAAAGCACTCTCACAGACGCCCTTCCGAAACCAGCTGCATACAAAGTTCTCTAAAACATTTCCTCAAAGTCTTCAGGTCCTTGGAAATCCTCTTCTAACCCTGACCAATCTCATGCCACTCAAAAAGTACAACAGTTATGTAATATGGCTTTTGAAAAGTTAAAAAGCAGACTATTTCTGCCTCAAATCCATTCACTGGATTTAAATGAAAAAGTAGCCTTTTCTGGCTTAGCTACTCATCCTGTCCACCATATTCAAATCCTCTTCAGTATTTAATTTTCAGGGCTTTCCCAGGAAAGATCTCTGGAATCTTATTAAAGTTTCTTAAATCTTAAAGACCTATAAAAGCTTCAAGCAATTCCCAAGAAAAGAAAAAGAAGGGGACCATACCTTACAATTCATAAAGTTTGGGTTACCAATTACCTAACATTAAAAATGCACAATTTTAAACTTCATAATCATAACCTACTTCAAAACTATTTCTCTTTGACTAGCTAGGTTTTAAAGTTAATAAATCCATTTTTTTTTTTTTAAGCAGAGAAAATGAGAGTGGGAGATTCTAGATCTAATTCACTTGAGAATCTGTCAATTTTCAGTAATTCTTATCATGCCCCTTTCACCATGGAGGTGACAAAAATCTGACAGTTTGAAATTTGTTTATAAAATGTGCATCTTAATACTACCAAGCATAAAATATAAAGTAATAAAAGGTATAAGATATAAAAAACTTTTGCATCTAGCACCAGAGATAATTTTGCCCACAGGAAACACTTAATAACACCTAGATATTTTTGGCTGGTCACAGCCAGGGGGATGCAGGGGAGTGCTATTAGCAACTGGTCCCACAATGCACAGGACAGGCCCCCATGATGAACAATTATCTGGCCCAAAATGTCAATAGTGCTGAGGCTAAGAAACACTGACTTTTTAAAATGCAAGGATATGAGAAAGCTGTGGAAATTGTGATGTCTCAATAGAAAACAATGTTTAATTTTTGTAATTCCTGACCTAAAAGCTAGGTAGAAGACAGTGGTAAGAAAGAAAACACCCAGAGTTTCTTTGTTGTCCTCTAATCTTCAACTCTAACACCTACAAGAGACTGCTAAACATAAAAACAAACAACCTAACCATACTATTAATTGCTTTATGAGATTTTTATGCAAAACAATCCATAACTAAATTCTACTGTAAATAATGGACAACAAACACTCCGTTACTTTGCAATCGCATTACCGAAGAATGCCGTCTTCGTGAGTTGAGTTAGGGAGGACGCCGTCAGACGGGCTGACAGGGAGATCCACGTCCGGCTGTCCCACTTGAGCATACACAGGCTTGGGTTCTAGAAGGAAAAAATGTAAACTGTGCAAGACTCACCTTATAAAAATGTGGAATAATAATTATATGAACAAAATAATTCAAAGACTTTTAATACACATATATGAATCATCAACAAAAATGAGAGACCCTGACAGGAGTGTACACACTGTGTATCAGAGCGCACCGTACAGCTGTAAATTCTGAGTCTTTCTGACAAGTGTGTTTGCTACACAACCACCTAGGCTGTTCACAGCTCCAGCTGTTAGCACTTGAAAAATCTATTCTCTCAGTCAGAATAACAGAAGTTACAAGAAGAGAATCTGTATGTTTCCCTGTTGAGACTGAAAGTAGTTGCCTTTCCTCATTATGGTAAAATTTGCTTCTAAACACCTATATTCCTACCATTAACCAGGCAGAGCAAGACAGAAGATTTGAGAAAAGGAACTGAGAGATAATTAGAAACAAAATCTCCAGGCCTTTCTGGCAATAATCTTGGAACCCACAGACTGTCTAGTCTTCATCTAGAGCAGCGGTTCTCAGCCCGGTCAGCGCACAGGAACTGTATTAAAGGGCCGCGGCATTAGAAAGGTTGAGAACCACTGATCTAGAGCATTAAAGCTACTTTATACAGTCAGGATTTAGGAAAACACTTTTAATAGGTAAAGTAACTTTTTAAATTTTTGAAGGCAATTTCTGAAGTTTTTCTTTAATGAACAAGGTTGGGGAACAACCTTACCAGTGCTAATAGCCATTAACTATAATTTTTTTCTATCTAGAAAATAAAGATTCACCTCCATGAAAGGCTACTGACCCAGGCCAACTTCCTGCCCCAGGAAAATGCTGGAAAGGCCTAAGCAGAAAACCTGACCCATGGGTCAATCTTCTAACTGACAATTACTTCAGGCTCACTGGAAGTGTCTTTGGACTCGGCATTATGTTATGCTGACCTGGAAGAGCAGGTGTTTGTTTCTCATTTCTTTCGACTGTCACTTCTTCCACCGCTTTAGGTGTATGATCCTCTGTGTGCTTCACAGGAGTTGAGACAGCCCCAGGTTTCGAAATTCTCTCTTCCTCTCTGCTCCGCAGACTATACATTAAAATTAAAATGAACATGGTGAGACTAATTTTGGAAATCATTTGTAAGGAGACAGTATGAGAGGCAAGACAAATTTAAAAAACAATGACAAGGGACTTGCTCTAACAGTTATCAAAATATAGAAAAATAGTGATTAAAACAAGAAAGCATTACCATAGAAAAAAAACAAAGAGATCAATGTCATAAAATTGAAAATAGGCCAAGTACAGTGGCTCACCCCTGTAATCTAACAACTCAGGAGGTGAGGTGGGAGGACCACTTGAACCCACCCAGGGGTTTGAAATCAGTCTGGACAACAGTGAGACCTTGTCTCTACAAAAAGTGTTAAAATTCAGCCAGATAGGGTGGCATGCCCCTGGAGTCCCAGCTACTTGTGAGGCTGAGACAGGAAGAGTGCTTGAGCCCAGGAGTCTGAGTGTTGTATGATGACATACTGCACTTAAGCCCGGAAGGGGGGGAGGAGGGAGGGAGGAAGGGAGGAAGCAAAGGAAAATATATCCACAGTAACAAAGTTTATTCATGACATTCCAAAAGTGTTTCATTTATTTATTTTTGAGACAGAGTCTCACCTGTCACCCTTGGTAGAGTGCTGTGGTGTCATAGCTCACAGAAACCTCAAACTCTTTAGCTCAAGCACTCCTCTTGGCTCAGTCTCCCCACTACGACACCTGGCTGGTTTTTAGAGACAGGGTCTTGCTCTTGCTCAGGCTGGTCTCAAACTCCTGAGCTGAAGCAATCCACCTGCTTGGTCTTCCAGAGTGCTAGGATTATAGGTGTGCCTGGCCTCTAAAATTGTTTTCAAAGAACATACTATTTATTAAATAGTCCTATTTATTTAATAGTATGGTGTTGGGAGAACTGTCCACAAATTTAGAAAAATTGGATCTCTATGCATATCAATTTAAAAAGCTGATTTCAGAGGAAATAAATTCCTAAACAAAAATTTGTAAGCATTTATTTATACTATTAATAGGAAAGGCAACGACTTTTTAAAATAAGGCTTAATGAAAAGAAGCCATAGTATTGTATCAACAAAAGTGATTATGTGACAGTAAGAGTTTATAGCTAGATAGGCGAACAATTGAAGGGAAATATATTACTGGATTGAACCAAATAATACGGAGTTTTTTGGGTTCAAATAGCTCAATATTAGCAATTTCACATAATTTGAACAAGCAAGTAGTAAGAGTTTCATACAATAAGAAAACTATATATTGACCTAAGATATTTAAAAAAAATGATCAATTAGATAACTCAAGAGAAAAATGAACAAATACCATGAAGAGGCAATTCACCAAAAAGTATATACAAAAATATGCAAAACTAGGCAATAGTGCATTCAACCTCACTAGTAACTAGGAAAATACAAATTAAAATTAGAAATCACCACCATGAAAATGTTCATATGCTGACATGAACTGCAGAGGATACAGAAAAACAGACACTCATTTAATGAGAAAAATAAGTGTGTAACTATTCATGGTCAAAATAGGATTTATTAAAACAAAAAAATCTAAATACATCACAGCTTGTTATTCCACTTCTAGTGTTTACCTTACAGAAATACGAACAAATGTGCTCAAAAAGACATTTATAAGAATATTTAGGCTGGGGTTGCACTGAGCTATGATGACACCCCTGCACTCCAACCTTGACAGAGACCCTGTCTCTAATAAATAAATAAATACATAATAAAAGAATATTCATTCTGGTACCAGTTTTAATGGCAACAAACAAAACAATAAAGGTAAATGTCCATTAATAGTTTCCTAAGAATAATATCAATTATAAAAGTTATACCAAGACTTTTCTTTCTTTCTTTTTTTTGAGACAGAGCCCCAAACTGTCACCCTGGGTAGAGTGCCGTGGCATCACAGCTCACAGCAACCTCCAATTCCTGGGCTTAAGTGATTCTCCTGCCTCAGCCTCCCAAGTAACTGGGACTACAGGCGTCCACCACAATGCCTGGCTATTTTTTGGTTGTAGGTGTCATTGTTGTTTGACAGGCCCGGGCTGGATTTGAACCTGCCAGCTCTAGTGTACGTGGCTGGTGCCTTAGCCACTTGAGCTACAGATGCCAAGCCAAGACTTATTTTCTTAAAAAGCTGGTAAGTATACCCCAAATAAAAAGATAAATCAAGCACATGATTTTATGGCTGTGTCCTCCCAATGTCAAAAAAAAAATCTGTTTAATTATCCTAGACCAGAGGAATATATAAAAAGCTTTCTAATTCAATTTTTAAGATTTATTATTTCCAAATATACAGATATGCAGAGAATAGCCTCAATAAACCCCATATACCCATCTTCCAACAATTATCAATATTCTAGTGATTAGCGATCCAATCTCAGGCTACCATAATCTTAATCCTCACACCCAGGTGAGGACAGTACAAAGAGAGAAAATAGATATTTTTCATGATGAATGAGAGAGTAATAATTTCTAAATAAAATAGCAGCTAAGGGGATATAGAAGTGTATCAGAAGATTCTTATCAGGGTTATTTCAAGAGTACAAGGCTAGTTCAACAACAGGAATTTATCGAAATAATTCATTACTATATCCAAATAGTACAGAAAACAAGGTTAATATCAAACAGGCATCCGAGATAATTCTGCAGTCATTCCCACTAAAAACCACAAATAAAGCAAAAAAAAGGTAATGTAATTATGAAAGATTATCTTCATCAAATAACAGCAAACATCCTGTTATTAATAAATAAATACTGAAAGTATTTTATACCAAAATCAGTAATGGTGCAGTAATAATCTGACAATACTACTGTCATTCACTCCGATGAGATGGACTTGAGATAAAGGGAAAAAACTTTAATAAGTATTACAGACAGCAAAAAGTTGTCTGAATTAAGAGAATTTTAATTACATTAAAAAAACAATAGATTTTTTTCTCAGGAACAATCAGATGGAAATGAAAAGGAAAAAAATCCCAGTAAAAATAGCAGTAAAAATGATAAAACTCTTTTAGACAAGGGAAACTTTTCAAGCAAAATGTAAATTCAGAATCCATATAGGAAAGATGATAATATGTGACTAGATTAAACCTTTTTTATTGCGCCAGAAAACAATTCCCAACCTAATAGAAAACAATCTAACAGAAAGCAAGAGAAATGAGAAGAAAAGAGAGAGCGAGAAATGAACCAGGCAATTTACTAAAAAGAAATCCAAATGGTCAGTGATCTTATGAAAAGATTTTCTCCTCCATTAGTAGTAATAAAAATGTCAATTCAAAATAAGTTACCATTAGACTGGTAAACATAGGATTTTGAGAAACAAGTGTGGTCTCACACATTACTTCTGAAAAGTAATCTGGCCATAAAAATTTTATATAACACAAACATACTTTTTTTTTTTTTTTTTGTAGAGACATAGTCTCACTTTATTGCCCTCGTTAGAGTGCCGTGGCGTCACAGCTCACAGCAACCTCCAACTCCTGGGCTTAGGCGAGTCTCTTGCCTCAGCCTGCCGAGTAGCTGGGACTACAGGCACCCACCATAAAGCATGGCTATTTTTTTGTTTTGCAGTTTAGTGGGGCACCTTGCCCACTGAACCACAGGCACTGCCCCACAAACATACTTTTTAACCATGTTAAAAATAAAACTGTCAGCACAGTATGTGAAATCAGGGGAAAGGTGCTTACTGCAAGGTTGTCTGCAAGGGTAGAAACTGGTAACAAACTTCCCAAAATATGGAAAGCTTCTTATTAAAAGAATAAACTAGAAGGATGTTCACCTTATATTGTTTAACTGAAATAATGTAGCTGAGGAATAATTACAGCACCTGATGTTTTTTAATTATTAAGAAAACTCTAACACTGTTGTAAGACGCCAAATGTCTTTACAAATACAGGGAAAGGCTTAATTCAAGAGCAGAACTGAGGGTGAAGTTAATAAATTTGATTATGTTTTACTTGTTTTTTAAAATTGAGACAGGGTTTGTCTCCGAGCCTGGAGTAGAGCAGCCTATTCATAGCTCTCTATAACCTCCAATTTGGGGCTCAAATAATCCCCCTGCCTTGACCTTCCAAGTAGCTGGGACTTCAGGTACAGGCACCATGCCTAGCCATTTAAGAAACATTTTTATGTTGCCCAGGCTGGTCATGAACTCCTGGCCTCAAGCAATCCTCCCACTTTAGCCTCCCAAAGTGCTGGAATTACAGGTTTACAAGATACTGTGCCTGACCTATTTTATTTGTTCTAGTAAGTTATAATGAAATAGAACTATATATAGACATAAAAATACCTTGAAAACAAAATGTGAAGATGCACAAATTACAGAGTATATATAGTAGAACACCATTTAGGAATAAAAAGTAGCCTCCACATACACATCCTCACAGAGACAGAGGTGTCTGCACACTCCGCATGTAAAACACGGCCTAGACAGAGTCAGGAGACAGTGGGTCACCTTGGAGGAGAAGTAGCCAAAACAGAAGCACAGAATTTTAGATTTATCCCTGTTTCAATTTTCATAGGAATATATTTATATATTATTACTTGTAAAGATTGAAAGATTAATTATTTTAAAAATTAAGTCTAACTTTGAATATTAATAGCTTGGTTTTATTAATGCATATTATTAACCAGTCTTAACAAGAAAAAATTTCTTCCTGTGTTTTCCTTCTTATAGAGTAAAATATAAGCACATACTTTCTTTTTTTTTTTTGGTCTCAGGCTGCTTTGTTCATAATTTTGTTAGAGCCCGGAGTATATTTTAATTAAGCACTTTGTATAGTTTCTATTTTCATGTTCATATTCTACGGTGGGTATACTACTTTTAAATTATATATAGTCTTTTTGAAAAAAAAAAAAAAAAAACAATGTACTTTATAGTTCAAACAAGTATGAGCTACTTTTAAATCATAAAATGTCAAAAATTGTGGCCCTTGCTTATGTAATAAAATAGCACAATTAGCTAAATATCAATAAATACAATTAAGCTCTATCCCCAAATTGTGCTAACCTCTTCAGAGTATAAAGGCAGTGAAAAATAGTAAATTATTCCTGCATTCTTTGCATTAAGAATACAAATTATGGCTCAGCGCCTGTGGCTCAACGGGCACAGGCGCCAGGCACGTACACCTGAGCTGGCGGGTTCGAATCCAGCCTGGGCCCGCCAAACAACAATGACGGCTGCCTGTAGTCCCAGCTACTTGGGAGGTGGAGGCAAGAGACTTGCTTGAGCCCAGGACTTGGAGGTTGCTGTGAGCTGTGATGCCACAGCACTCTATCCAGGGTGACAGCTTGAGGCTCTGTCTCGAAAAAAAAAAAAAAAGAATACAAATTATTTAAATGTAAAATTACTTTTAAAAAATAAAATCAAAGAACTACAAAATTCAGAGTTCTATTAAAAGATTTTTATTGTCCTGCAACAATCAGAATTTAAACTATTTGCTTACAAAAGGTAATTCCAATTAATTTATTTCTTATAAGTGAAAAAAGCTTCTGAAATTTAAAGTTGTAACATTTTAACTCAAATGCTTTCCCTAAGAACCCACATGCTGTCACTGTTGTGCAATCAGGACTCCTGCTCTGTACGTCACACACAACTCCTGCTAATATTTGTGTCTTTGGCTCATTTTTATAACCCATTGTCTATTACCCTTTTGCCCTGTGGCATAATTGTAATGACTTCAAAAGCAGTTAACCTTTAAAAATAACATTTCCTATGGATGAAATTCACACCATTCTATTCAGTTTTTCATACAATTAATACCTGGAAAACTACTGCTCCTCTTTTGCACTTCCACTGTCGACCGAAAGATGGAGTCATTATCCAGTAAGATATGGAGACTGCAGTAGGGCTGCTCACCAGAATTACCAAGTGAGTTGCTTATGTAATTGAAATTTTTCTAGAATCCATGTTAAACAGAACAAAGTAAAATCAATTTATAAATTTTATTTAGCTGGGCACAGTGGAACATGCCTGCAGCCCCAGCTCCTTAGGAAGCTGACGCCCACTGTCTGAGACTATCATGAAGAAAGCTGACTTTCCGTGAAAACCACTTCTGTTCGGGGTCAGATTCACATTTACCTACCATACTCTGGCTCCTGCGAGCCTAGGAGACTTCAGGCGTTCCAAAGTACCCACTTAAGGGCAGTTTTGCTTTCCCCCAGAAAGATAAAAAGTCAGGTTTTGTTTTTTAAATGTTTTAACTTATACAGATCAATACAATGGTAATGATCCATATATTTGGTTAAACTCTATAAAAGACAGTTGTCTGACAAAGATGAAGGAAAGGTATCTCTGAAGAGAATTTTTATATTCCACAAAAATAAACTCATTGTAAACAGAGCCTTCAGCGTTACCCAATCAACTATGTGAACAGGTAGCAGATTAATGCACTCAGTCATCAGCAAGAGTAGCAGGTTGTTTAAGCAAAACAATTCAGGTGTGAACCCACAACTGTTTGGGGCCCCTCAGTGCAGGCAGCCCAGTCGGCAGAGGGGCCTGGAGGATGGAGGATGTGCAGGAGGAAGCTGCGTCCCCCTTCCTGCAGGACACGGCCTGCAAAGTACCCACTGGCCAGCAGCTGGCCCTCAGAGACTCGTGATTGGTAGTGCAAATGTCCTGTAAGTCTGTCTGGTGACACATCACATCGCAGCCAACTCTCTGCCGCCCAGGGAGCCAGGGCTGTGCCTTCACCAAGAAGGCTGGACCTCAGCCCTGGGCACGGCACGGGAGCCTTTGGTGCTTTTCTCAGCACTAGGGTAGTGGCTGCTCTTTATTACCTGCAAGTTCTTACATTCTTTGGAGTTCTCCTTACTTCTTACTAGCCAATCCCTCATTACTCCAATCTTGGTTATGTTTAATTTCTTTACATTAAACTTCCTTTATTCAATGTAACTGTGCTTTCTGTCTCCTCGTTAGACTCTGATAGGGAACATCTGCCAGGGCACCCAGTTACGATACTTGCCCTCTTTCTTCCACAGAACTCAAAACACCTTCCCAATCAACTAGCCATGTTTAAAAAATAACCTTAATACAGAAAATAAACAGCAGCAAAATATTCACTCTAGCAAGAGACCATTTTTAAAGCTAACTCCCTGTTACAAACTAACGACCTATCCCACAAAAACTGATTCACACATACCTTTCAAGTTCTACATAAAGGTAGGCAAGAACAATGTAGTTTAGGTTGACAACAAAAACAAGGTACTAATAACATTTTTAAAAGCCATCAGATTATCTTGGTCACAATTAACAATAAAAATATGCTAAGAATCTAAGTTAACCATACTCTACAGCTCAGCCTGCAGCATGAGAATTCATATGAGAAAGAAAAATCAATGTACACTCCAGTTTAACTGCCCAGCATGTTGCAGTCATTGTAATTCTCTAAATTTTAGATGGAAACAGATATTACACATTGAAGATTTTTGTCAGCAATTAAAAAATTAACTCTTGGGACGGCGCCTGTGGCTCAGTGAGTAAGGTGCTGTCCCCATATACTGAGGGTGGCGGGTTCAAACCCGGCCAAACTGCATCAACAACAAAAAAATGGTCCCAGCTACTTGGGAGGCTGAGGTAAGAGAATCACCTAAGCCCAGGAGTTGGAGGTTGCTGTGAGCTGTGTGACACCATGGCACTCTACAGAGGGTGATAAAGTGAGACTCTGTCTCTACCAAAAAAAATAATAATAATAACAACTATGTCTGACACACAGAGAATTCTAGGTATGAGAAAGCCAGAAATAGATTTTGGGCTGGTATGTGGGCACAAAGGTAAAAAAAGAGTTGCACAGGAATTATGCTGAGAAGGCAGGGAAAATAATTACCTTAAACCTGCTTAGCCATATTTGCAAACTAGTTTCTCACAATGTAAAATGTATTTCCTATTAATGAAAGTATTAGTAGAAATATTTCTGTGCATATGCATGCTTTTGAAAAAAATCTGAGAACATTTCATTTTGACAAGTTTTTTAGACAATAAATCAGATATATGAGTTGGTAGAGTTTACTTTTTTATACAGAATTTCTCATCTTAATACGTTCACATTTATTACGATTAACGTAGGTCAGTCAAGTTAGAAGGAAAACAGATCTGCTATTCAGAAAAGTATGACTTTTGGAAAAACGAACAATATTTTTAAAAATAGGAGACACACAAGAAAGGGCTGATGAGGACCTTTTTCTCATTTGTTGTCATCCGGCCTTCACTGGGAGTGTGATGACCATTCTGGACTTTATCAAACCTTAGATTGTGTGGTATATTTGGTGGATTTTATAGCTGAAGACCAATGTCACAATAACCCTCTTATTTACTAAGATTCTCTCAAAGGCAATGGAGGATTATCCTACATTTCTAAAACCTGGAAATAAGATTTTTCATATATTCACTAATTTTATTTATTTATTTATTTATTTTTGAGACAGAGCCTCAAGCTGTTACCCTGGATAGAGTGCTATGGCATCACAGCTCACAGCAACCTCCAATTCCTGGGCTCAAGCGAGTCTCCTGCCTTCGCCTGCCAAGTAGCTGGGACTACAGGCTCCCGCCACAACGCCCGGCCATTTTTTGGTTGCGGGCGTCATTGTCGTTTGGCAGGCCCTGGCTGGATTCCAACCTGCCAGCTCAGGTGTACGTGGCTGGCGCCTTAGCTGCTTGAGCCAGCCCCATATACCGAGGGCTGCGAGTTCAAACCCAGCCCTGGCCGAACTGCATCAAAAATTAGCCGGGTGCTATGGCGGGCACCTGTGGTCCCAGCTACTTGGGAGGCTGAGGCAAGAGAATCGCCTAAGCCCAGGAGTTGGAGATTGCTGTGAGCTGTGACTCCACAGCACTCCACTGAGGGTGATAGAGTGAGACTCTGTCTCTACAAACAACAACAACAAAAACATATAAACAAGTTAAAGTCTTTTTTAAATTTTATGTTATTTTTTATATTGTAGTTGAAGAAAATGCTCAGGTGATGGAGTAAATGAAACTTACACTTCTACTTAAGTGATAACTACAATGTGTAACAGTCAAGTTGGACTTTCTGCCATTACGTTCATGATCTCCTCTTAGGGGTCAAAATCTGTTGGCAGTCACCGAACGTATGTATCCCTGCTGTGCTTGACTTGCCATTAAGTAGAGCCGAGGGTATCAGCTACAATCTCCCCTTGTCTGGCTCCTCACAGGGCACATAAAATAAAACCTCAGATTGGAATTTCTGGTTCATGGAAGTTCCGGATGGGGTGTCCATATTGCACTCACTTTGAAAGGTTAGAGAAAACACCTTAGCAAAAGAGCATTAGTAACATTTCAATACACAACAGTAAAAAACAACTTTACATTCTCCTTAACCAATCTTTTGACAGCAATTAAACAGGAAAAAACCACTTGGTTACAAAACAGAAAAAAAATCGCTTCTTGGAACTCCAAGTCACTCTCTCCCTTGCTCCTGCAACTAGTCACACTGGCCGTGCCGCTGCTCTTCCAAGGCTGAGTGTGTGTCCATCTCAGGACCAGCACGCGCTGGGCTGTTCCACAATGATCTTCACCCACGGGCTCACCTTTATCCACTTTAACATAAAGTGGTGTCAGAGAAGCCGCCTTCCCTGAGTATGTTTATCTAACACTGTACCCTCACATTATTCATAGCATTTACAACTAATGGAACCTACTTTTTCTTATTTTCAAACGTAATTTATCTGCTTTCTTCATTTGTACGTAATAGCAGGGATCTTGCCTAGTTTGTTCAGGGCATTTATAATCATACACTGGTAAAACATACATGGTATCAGTAAATATTTGGCAGAAAAGAATTAGCAGGGTAATGTCCACATTACTGCTAAAATCTTTCAATCTTCACTACAGAACATCCATTGTGCCACCTGCTAATCACTCAAACCAGCTGAGTTAGTACTAAGTTTCAAGGCACAAGCACCCTGGGAAAGAAGTCACATTTTGTCGGGTAACTTCATTGAGACACTCCATGACAGTGTTGTACCCTGGTGCCCTTTCTATCTTTCACAGATGAAGGGAAACAGGAAAAGAAAAAAAAAAGGTAAAGGACTTCATGGTGTGTCTAAAAAAGAAAATTCAGTAGCATCAGCGCCACATTAATTCCCAATGACATCGCGGGCAATTCTTGCTGAGAAGGAGGCGTCCATCTAATGGGAGGAGTGAGACCTGCTTTACTCAGACAAAAAACTGAAACCAAAACTGGTGAATAAAATCTGAACTTCACAAGTCAAAAGATGGTCACTTCTCCACACTGAGAAAAGCCTAATTGATATATGAGTATGCTTCAACAATAATTTTCAGTCTGTTGGCAAAGTTGTACAGTTTCAACACCCCTATCTGAAATGCCTGAATATTGAAATATATGGTTTATACTTTTCAGTTGAACATTACTAACTTAAAAATCCAAAATCTGAAATGCTCCAACAAGCATTTCCTAAGTGTCAAATAGTGCTCACAAAGTTTTGGATTCTGAATTCCGGAATTAGGAATACTTGGCCTTAATATGTTCTAGAGAAAACTGAAAGATCTACAGGTAAGATGAAAATATATTTATAGTTCTCTCCTATCAAATAAAACAATTATAAAAGGTAACAGAAGGTGTACAAAGTAAAAAAACAAAAACAAAACAAAACAAAAAAAATTAGATCTTTAATTTAAAAGCCAAGACTGTTCTAAGGAAGTTCAGCATAGTTGTGTGCTACATAAGGAGGGTCACAAAGACGACAGTGGTGTGAGAGCCTAACACGTATGTTCTTCTGTACCTCGAGTCTCACTGTTGTGTTGTAACTGACTGGAGTATTCACTACAGCAACATGCTGTATGGGTGTGCACAGGGTTCTGTGATCACTGGAATGATGGACGCCCAGACCGACCGGCATGTTTCCCAGCACCCCACTCTCACGTGCATGATGCACACGCCCACGTGACAGGGCTGCGCTGGCTCCCTCAGAAAACTGACAATACAGGTGGGCAGTACAAGTAAGAGGTCTGATCCCACAGAGAATCTTAACTTGGCCTCAACGTCTGAATTCAGGCTAGAAATCTCTGATTTGTTAAATTCAATTCTGGTATCACGTACGCCCTACATCATAAGCCACATCACAATTCAGTGGAGGCTTTCCTCTTAGGAGGAACAGACAATGAAGAACGAAAACATTTACGATTTTTACAAAGTTCCCAACTTTTGAAAACATGACTTTCAAGTTCTTTAGAAGCAATCATTTTCATACAACAAATATGCTAACTAATAAACTGGACTGATATTCTCTGTTAAAACACATTCCTTAAAAACTTTACAACAGCTGAGGTAAATTTTGTCAGTTTCAGGGAATGAGTGGGTATAAGTAATATAAAATGTAAATTTTGACAATCTAAATTTTCCACAATTCAACTTTATCTTATTAGTCTGAGCTTTTTGAAAACTGAGAAGTTTTTCAATATTGTACACACTTATGATTAATCAGTAGTATTAACCAATTTTTTTTTTTTTAGACAGAGCCTCAAGCTGTCACCTTGGATAGAGTGCCGTAGTGTCATAGCTCACCGCAACCTCCAACTCCTGGGTTCAAGCGAGTCTCTTGCCTCCGCCTCTCCAGTAGCTGGGACTATAGGCGCCCACCACAACGCACAGCCATTTTTTGGTTGCAGCCGTCAATGATGTTTGGCGGCCCCGGCTGGATTCGAACCTGCCAGCTCAGGTGTATGTGGCTGGTGCCTTAGCCTGCTGAGCCACAGGTACTGAGCCCATAACCATTTTTAATTAAAAGTTTATAGGACAGAACAAAAAATGATGAACATACATTTCCCCTAAGGGGAAAAGCCATTGAGACAGATGGATTAAAGTAACTGTAAATACCAGGGAAGATAAAACATAACCAAGCAGAGGTTTAGAACACACCCTGCAAATGCAATCTCTCTAGCAATACCTGTTCAGTGGTACCCACTCAGTGACTGTGGACTCTCTGAGTATTTCTAAATCCTAGGATGCAAGGCTTGGCCCAGGGTGGGCTATGAAATAAAGCAAAGCAAACAAGCCCAGCAACACATACAACATCAAGGAATAAGGAAGACACTGTAGTAATTTTTCCCTGTGCATGTACTGTTTTTTAACAAAACTATTTTTGACACTTCAGACCAGGAACTGGTGAACGTTTTCTATAAATGACTCCTTTGGCCATATAGTCTCCGTTATGACTTCTCAATTATGCCAATATAGGATTGGTCCTCAATAAAACTTTATTTACAAAACTAGGCAGTAGGCTGGATTTGGCCCACAAGCTGTAGTCTGCCAACCCCTGTTCTATACAACACGAGGGTACTCTGTTCATCTAGTTAAAATGAAGAACAAGCTCATGTGTTTTTCTCAGAATTTGCTCCATATGTTTGCTCTCTAAGAATATCAGGCAGAGGCACTTAAGTAGGTTGAGGAAATAATGAACCTCTTTGTAGATTACTGTTCCCTGAAGATGAAGTAGCAATTAAGCTACTTTCTTCCTTTCTCTATACTAACAGAGTCAAAGACAGGAGTCAAAGGGCCAAGAATTTTAATCCTGGCCTCAAACACATGTCAACTATGTGACCCTGGAATTTGTCACCCTCTCACTTTTAGAGGAAATCTTCTTAGAAATAGTTACGTATGGGTGGCACCCAAGGCTCAAAGGAGTAGGGCGCCAGCCAGCCCCGTATACCAGAGGTGATGGGTTCAAACCCAGCCCTGGCCAAAAACTGCAAAAAAAAAAAAAAAAAAAAAAAAGAAAGAAAAGAAAAGAAATACTTAAATATGAGCAGATACGAAAGAGCATTTGGAAATTCTAATTCATGACACTATTGTTACTGCTAGTACTAATCACCATAAAAACAGCAGTACAAACAGCATGTGCCAGGCACTGTCGTACCTACTTTATCTCCTAACTCTGTGGCGCACGACCTGTCTATTTTCCTGCAGGTGTGGTGCTGCCAGGCCACGCAGGTAACTAGTCGTGGGCTGGGCCCTGAACCTGAGAAGTCTGGCTCTCAAGTCCAAAGAAATCACTATATGCTATTATCTCTAACAAAACAAAGGGTTCAAGGGTTAACTACTTGAATAGTACTGAACAGTACTTGAATAGTACTTCTACTATTCTCAGTAGACAACCACATGTCCTAAAAATATCCAGAAATCTAGGAAAAGAATAGGACAGGGCTAAAGTTTACCAAGACAGATTTCTTTTTTCATAGAAACCAAGTCAGTTTTGTATCACTTCTTTAAATAGTAGAATTTAAATAACATTTGTGAAATAAAGATACTTACACAATCAAGAGTAAATAACAAAAATGAAAGACTAAATGGAGATGCCACTGGTGCTTTTCTAATATTAACATTTGACTCTTCTAATGTATCCAAATTGTTTTTCAAAATGTACTCTCTAAGTTAAAACTCCACACTAACTGAAATTTTAATACTAAGTCTAGAAGGGAAATGAAACTTTTTTTTTTTTTTACAGTTTTTGGCAGGGCTGAGTTTGAACCTGCCACCTCCGGTACATGGGGCAGGCACCCCACTCCTTGAGCCACAGGTGTCGCCCCAAGAAAATGAAACTTTGAAGTAGGCAGGATAGCAACTTTCATGCATTAAATTCTTACCACAAAAATTTGGAAGGAATCCAGAGACTTTTGTTCTTTTGCAAATGAAGTACTAGCTTTTGTTTTGTATGTAACACTTTGTAACCAGTAGTTCCTCAAATCTGGTAGCACACATGAAAGATACCAGAAACTTAAATTTAAGTAGTGCAGTTAACCCTTGAACAATGTAGGTTTGAACCATGCAAATCTACTTTGTAATGAATAACAAATGTTATTTTCTCTTCCTTATGACTTTCTTAACATTTACTTTTCTCTACCTTACGTCATTGTAGGAACACAGTACAGCGTGTGATACAGAACGTACGTAAGCTGCTACCTGACTGTGATGCTACTGCTCAGGCTTCCAGTAGTTAAGTTTGGGGGAGCTGAAAGTTATACAAGGGTGATGCTTGTGGGAGCAGGGCTGGTGCCACTAACTGCTGAGCTGCCTAAGTGTCAACGTTCATCTCTGATGAACTGAGAGCAGGCCCCAGAGCCCTGCATTTTTATTTATTTATTTTTGAGACAGAGCCTCACTTTGTCACCCTTGGTACAGTGCCGTGGCATCATAGCTCACAGCAACCTCCAACTCTTGGGCTTAAGTGATTCTCCTGCCTCTGCCTCCCAAGTAGCCTGGACTACAGGCGCCCACCACAACACCCGGGTACTTTTTGGTTCTAGTTCTCATTGTTGTTTGGCAGGCCCAGGCTGGGTTCGAATCTGCCAGCTCCGATGTATGTGGCTGGCTCCCTAGTTGCTGAGCTACAGGTGCCGAGCTGAGTTCTGCATTTTTAAAAGCTTCCATATAACTGGTGTTATCCATGACAATGTTTAAGGTTCTTAAGAGATATAAAACACCCCCAAATAATATGAAGATGGTTAATTTTAAAAATTAATCTCTTTAAATTTTAAGTTAAAGTTACAGATGGCAAGTGTTTAGGAAATCTAAATCAGAAAAGTAAATATCAAAAAAGAACTTCCTAAGATTTATAATGTGCTTATGATCTAAACAAATGGCTACCATTTCAAGATTTTTGATTAGTATTAGTATTTCTTGTTCAAATTACTTGATATAAGCATGGTTTCTAGTTGAGAGAAATGTGTTTAAATCACAGCTGCTCCCAGGAATCATCGGAGGTGTCAGTTACATCACTGTGTATGTGTCCGGGCAGCAACTCTCTTCCTGTGTCAGGGAGATTGTCAGCATTAATGTGTTAAAAATAATCATCCGTCATAAGATAATAAGCAAATTTGGCATGTGACATGCTATACTATTTCTTTCAAATCACTATACCCTTAAAATAAAGACCAGGTTGATAAACTTTATAAATCTAAGTTTAAAATTTATCAATTATCACTTTCACAAATACCTAGAAACCACAGCAGACACAGCAACAACCCCATTTATAGCTGTTCCAAGTCCTCTTCTCTCACGACTTCCCGTTTTAGTGGGAAGCCAAACACCTAGGCAGTGCACTGTCTCAACCACTATGTTCCTATGGTTTCTCACTAACTTGAAAAACATTCTCTCTTCTGTCTAGTTCCTTCTCTCTTCATTTTCTTCTTCCCTGCCACCTCTCCTTCCTAAAGCAACATGCTCCCTGTGGGCCAGTTCTTGACCTTCTCTTCAATTTCTTTGTCTTTGCAATTTTTAGTGACTTGTATGCATTCTGCTAACACTCTATGCAGGTAAGTCCCAAACCAACATCTCTAATCCCCAAGTCTCCTAAATTCTGGACTGAACTTTTTTTTCTTTCCAGCTTGACTAATATAATTGACAAATAAACACTGCATTCACTTAAGGAGTACAATGTGCTCTTTTGATACAGATCTATGCTGTGAAATGCTGACCACAAGCATGTCCATCACCTCACGCAGTGACAACACTGAACATCTCCTCTCTCAGCAAATTTCAAGTATATGTTATTAGTTACTATAGTCACCACAGTGTACGTCAGGTCTCCAGAACTTACTCAGCTCATTGAAACTTTGTACCCTTTGACTGACATTTCCCCCTAATATTCTGGTAACCAACATTCTACTGTCCATTTATCTGAGTTTTTAAAATTCAACATTTAGGCTTGGCGCTTGTAGCACAGTGGTTACAGCACCAGCCACATACACCGAGGCTGGCGGGTTCAAAACCGGCCCAGGCCAGCTAAACAATGACAACTGCAACAAAAAATAGCTGGGTGTTGTGGCAGGTGCCTGTAGTCTACTTGGGAGGCTGAGGCAAGAGAATCGCTTAAGCCCAAGAGTTGGAGGTTGTGGGGAGCTGTGACACTACAGCACTCTACTGAGGGCTACATAGGGAGACTGTCTCAAAAAAAAAGATAAATAAATAAAATAAAATAATAAAATTCGACATTTAGTTTACATGAGCTCACACAGACTTGTCTGTGATTTATTCCATTCAGTGTGATTTTCTCGAAGTTCATCCACATTGTTGCAAATGACATACGGTGTCCTTCTTTCCGAAGGATGAGTAACATTCCGTTGTGTGTGTGTAACACACACCACATTTTCTTGATCTGTCCTTCTGTTGATGGACACCTAGGTTGACTTCATATCTTGGCTACTGTGAATAATGCTACAATAAGCACAGGAATATAGATCACCTCTGTGAGACCATTTTATTTCCACTGGCTATATCTGGTAAGTGGGATTGCCAGATCATGTGGGAGTTCTATTTTTAATTTTTGGAAAAACCTCCATATTGTGTTCCACAATAACTGTACTAATTTACATTTCCAGCAACGATATGTAAGAGTTCCTTTTTCTCAAAAACTGCCCTTCGGTTCTGGCCCTGCATTTTTTAATTGCCTCCAAACCTCTGTATGGATTATAGTTAACTATAGGCCAGCTGGCAGCCAACAGAGTCCCAGGGATCTCCAGAAGTTTGTACACAAATTGCTGTATAGATGCGCATGCATCTATAGTTTTTTAGACTATACGTATATATATATTCTTTTGTAGAGATAGAGTCTCACTATGTCACCCTCGTAGAGTGCTGTCGCGTTACAGCTCACAGCAACCTCTAACTCTTGGGCTTAAGGGATTCTCTTGCCTCCGCCTCCCAAGTAGCTGGGACTGACTATAGGTGCCCACCACAACGCCCAGCTATTTTTTTGTTGCAGTTGTCATTGTTGTTTTAGCTGGCCTTGGCCAGATTCAAACCTGCCAGGCTCTGTGTATGTGGCTGGTGCCCTACCTGCTGAGCTATGGGCACTGCCCTTATTTATTTATTCATTTTTTGAGACCAAGTCTCACTTTGTCACCCCTGGTAGAATGCCATGGCATCACAGCTCACAGCAACCTCCAACTCTTGGGCTCAAGTGATTCTCTTGCCCCCAGCCTTCTGAGTAGCTGGGACTATAGGCACCTGTCACAATGCCAATGCCCAGTTATTTTTAGAGACAGGGTCTTGCTCTTGCTCAGGCTAGTCTCAAACTCATGAGCGCAAGAGATCCTCCTGCCTCAGCCTCCCAGAGTGCTGGGGTTACAGGTGTGAACCAGTGCACCGGGTTGTAACATGTGTTTTTTTAGACAGAAGTGCCTTAATTTTCTCCAGATACTCAAATGTATATACGACCCCAAAGACAAGACAAATTCAAGTAGGTCACATACTACTAGTGTATCAGACTCTTTGGCATCAATACCAAATAATACATTTTTAAAAGGGAAAACAAAGTCCAGGTTAATATGTTCATTAAAGAACTTCTGCAATAGTTGACCTTCCCAAACAGCAGATTCCTGAAGCATGCTAGCATCTTCAAATGCAATACTGCAGCTCTGGACTGTTTTTGTACATAAAATTTTACGGAGACATAATCATGCCTGTTCCTTCTCATAGAGTCGATGGCTGCTTTTACAGCTGAGTACTGACAGAGAATGTATGACCTGTGTGATTAAAATACTGAAAGGGCTGCCTGCCTTCCATTACTCTCGATCAGAAAATGTCTAAAGTAAGAAGGAAAAATAGTTAGAAGAAAACCCATGTTCTAATTTAATTTACAAGTAATTCCAAACACATTTACTGTGAACACTACAGCACCGTTACCTGCCGTTGCTGGGCTGCTGTGGGGAGTGTCTGGAGTGATCGGAAGGCTCTGACCGCTGGTCAGGGGACCGAGACTGGCTGCGGCGGGGCGGCCTATCGTGTGATCGAGCAGAATGATCTGATGCTAGTGACTGAATTTCTGAAATGTCTGTTAAATAAAAGGGTACTGTTTATTTTTCCATAAGATGGTTAGCAAAGTATAGGTATGCCAATGATAACGAATGATGAGCTAGTAAGGATATTTCCTATAAAATGACATTTAAATATTAATTTTATCAGCTAGTGATCAAATCAATAGTGGTAAGTTGCCTACAGAAAAAAATACATGTCTTTGTAATTTTTAGATTTTGAAGATTTGGGCTTATAGAAAATTATCACGTCACTTAAAGATATACAATCTTCCTAGTATTTTAAGAAACTGACCACCCAGAGGGAACCTCCAAGGAGCACCCACTCACCGTCTCTCTCGGAGGCATTGGCAGAGTGGATGCTGTCAGACAGGTCAGGGACATTCAGCAGGGTCGCCCGCTCATCTCTCTGAACCACCATTTTCAACTTCCCTTTAGACCTTTCTATCAATGTCTTTGCATCTGTCAATGACATATTTTCTGTCACGGTACCATTTATCTGCAATAGAAAAGAAACTACAGGTTGAAAGTAAATGATAAGCCAAATATAAATGTTAACTCAAGTCTGTTATCAACAAGAACATCCAAACTACTATTTGGCTTCATGGAAGAACCAAATATTCCCTTTACAATTTCCTAAATGACAGCCTCTTCCACATTCCTGAAATGAAAAAACCTTACCACACTGTTGCTATCATAAAAACTGAAAGTTGCATCCCCTAACTCCTCATCAAAGCCTGTTACATTCTTTCACTTATAAGCAAACTAATATAAAATAAGCATTCCAATAATATCTGGAGCAATTAGCAAACCACTTAATGTATAAGAATAGTCACGTCTATGTACAAAGTAACTCCTGCTGGTGAATAATATGCATCTGTAGCAGTTAATTCTCTCAGGATAACTGTGTAACACCTACAGTGTATGTGCTGATGATAATAATAATAATAATTATAATGATAATGATGCACAAAGACAGGGCAGCGCATGTGGCTCAGTGAATAGGGGTGCCGGCCCCATATACTGAGGGTGGCGGGTTCAAAAAACCCGGCCCCAGCTGAACTGCAAAACAGAAAAATAGCCGGGTGTCGTGGCAGGCGCCTGTGGTCCCAGCTACTCAGGAGGCTGAGGCAGGAGAATTGCCTGAGCCCAGGAGTTGGAGGTTGCTATGAGCTGTGACGCCACAGCACTCTACCAAGGGTGATAAAGTGAGACTCTGTCTCTAAAAATAAATAACTAAATAATGCACAAAGGCAGTTTATTATCCCTCTCCCCTGCTGATTTTTTTTGTGTTTGAGTCAGGGTCTCACGCTGCTGCCCAGCCTGCAGCTCTGTGGCACGACCACAGCATGCTGCAGACTCTAACTTCCTGGCTCAAGTGATCTGCCAGCTCAGCCTCTCAAGTTGCTGAAACTATAGGCACATATCACAACTGGCTACATTTCTTTTTACTTTTTTTGGCAGAGACAGGCTCTCATTATGTTGTCTAAGCTGGTCTCAAACTCCTGGATTCAAGTGATCCTCCCACCTCAGCCTCCAAAGTGCTGATTATAGGTGTGAGCCACTTCACCTGGCCCTGATTTTTAATTCTCTGGAAAAACTGCTTCAGACAAGAAGAGAGACGGTATGGTAACTTAGAAGTTGTTTTTTATTTCAGTTCATTAAAATGTAAGAATATGACTATACCTTCAATACAACATCGCCTTCTTGAATATTGCCATCTCTTGCTGCCAAACTATCTTGTGAAATTTCCTTTACAAATATATGGCTGGCCAATCGAAGACCATATTCTGAAATAATATATTTAAATGTCTTTAGTATACAATCTTGAGACATTTATAAAGAGTTTAATAATCACTGCAAAAGGAGAGCAAGGCATAATTTTTGGCCATCCTACAAGTAAGACATTTCCTCTAATTAGCAAAAAGTCTGCAATGTTAACATGAAAGGAAAGTGAAAATGTCTGCTTTAAACAAAAGACTGACGTACTGTGTTCCAAAGACAACATCATTTATTTCAGACCACGTATTGATACACTGATTTCCCAGAATGTTTAAGGAATACAATTCTAAGTAATAAATTTCCTGAGGCTTGGAAAACTTTGGAAAGTCTAACAACTTTATTGATTATTGTTATCAAGCATGTATTTTTTCTCAGCTCCTAGAGCAAAAGTACTTGTGGTTCTACAGACCTCTGACACTGGAAAGACATAATCAGGAGTATTAGTATATACTACTAAGTATTAGCAAAGGCATACAGCCAGACAGGTGTGAGCAGGAGTTACCAGCCCAGTCCTTTCCTTTATACACCCCCAAAATATCAAAAAGCATGGCCACATTAACTGTATTTGTGGGTGAGGGAACAAAGTTGAGAAGTGACTGGGAGAGTCCAAAGAATTGCCCCAGTTCTTGCAACAGCTGTGAAAAAGAAAGTTTTTTAAACAATAAAACCAATCACAACAACCATCAGTATAGTGTCAATACGAGAAGGACTGCTCTTGGTTCTGTGAGGCAGAAGTCTTACTGAATAAAAAACAAAAATAAAACAAAAAACCAAGATGGAAAACAGAAACTTGTTTTTAATGTAGGACAAGTTAGCACACCTACTACTCAATCCATCTAAAGCTCCATGAGAGTTATACTTTAACTTAAGGCAAATATACAGAGTGCTCATGAGCAGGAGCAGAACTCAGGAGATCTGGGCAATGAACTAGGCAGTCAATGATGTATGCTTTGGAAATGGTCATTATATTACAGTATTGGCTAAAAGACTATTCTTTTTCAAGATTAAAAAGGTAGAAATCACCGTTACACAGATGACCCCAAAATATTCCTTATATGATAGCTTATTTACTTATTGCAAATATTTCCTTGGGTATACAACATCTATGTGCCAGGTGCTATGGATAAAGCAGCAAATGAGAGACAGTCTCTGCACTCTGTACATAGTTGTAGAGAAAAGGAGGGTCCCATAATTACAGGTGCGACAAAGAGTTCAGATAGGAGACATACCAGGCTCTCCATCTAGGAGGGGCTCACATGGTCATTATATTACATTATATTTCTTCCCTGAGGAAGAAATAGTAAAGCTGGAGCTTTACCTAAGAAACAATGAAGGGAATGTTTATGTGAGAAATAGTGTGAGGGGTGGGTGTTGACAGAATGGTTAAAAAAAAAAAAATGCACTAAAGGTTCCAAGGAACCAGCCTAAGTCAGTGCGGCAGAGTCTGTGAGTGCGGCAGAGAGGGGCAAAGAGTGAGACAGACACGCCACCGAGGGTCCTTCAACCACACGCAGGAGTGTGCAGAATCAGCTAAGAGTGATCTAGAGACCAGACACGAGACCAGCTGAGCCCACCTCAGGGCGGAGGCGGTGGAGCATGACAGAAGTGGGATGGGTAAGAGTGTGTACACACTGTGCCCGGGGAGAAGGAGATGCTGGGGACAGCCAGCATGTTATCTAAGGCTTGAGAAACGGGACAGGAATATATGCAATCAGGTATTTCATTAAGAAACATGATAAACAATTTTAAGATTGAGATGTGCTGAATATGGGGGACTCACAGAGAATAAATATCTAAGTAAAGAGTCCTGTGTCAGTCAGAACACAAGAGCGTACAGATTTGGGTTGGAGGAATAAGTTTTGCCATCATCAGCAGTAATCTGAGGTGAGAGGAGTAGATGAGATCGCCTGAAGCAATTATGTTAAGTGGAAAAGATATTCTAGGACAGAAACCTACAGAACATTATAGAGAATGAGCCTGCAAAGAATACAGAGAAAGGGGTGGGAAAGCCCCCCAGAAGGGTGCAGTATTATCAAAAGAATAAATGCATTATTTCAAAACAGGCTGGGTGTAGCTTGTGCCTGTACCTCAGCACTTTGAGACCCCAAGGCAGGAAGACAGTGTGAGGCCAGGAGCTCAGGACCAGCCTAAGCAACACAGCTAGATCCCATCTCTGCAAAAAAATAATTCACCAGGTGTGGAGCCCACACCTGTACAATTCTAGATTGCACCACTGCACTCCAGCCCGGGTGACAAACTGAAACACTATCTCTAAAACATTAATTTAAAAAAAAAAAAGAAATAGGGAGTGGTTAACGAACTGAAACAGCACTAAAAACCAAGCAAGATAAAGACTGAAAGGGTTCCACCGGATTTACTATGAATAATTTTGAGAGGACAAGGGGAACAGAGAAGGTTGAAAAGAAAGTGGTGAAATGAAATAAAAGCAATTTCATAAATTTTGTTTTATATTAAAAAAAAATCCATTAAGTCTGTGTGTGTTAAACATGAGGTTCTGCCTCTGTGGGTGTGTTTGAAAAACTAAAGTTTTATTAGAATAATTCATTTTCCCAAGCCAAAAAAAAAAAAAGAAGAAGAAGAGGAAGTAAAAGCAGCAGTGTAGACAGTTTTCCTGGGAGTCCACTATAGAGCTGGGGTGGGGCGAGCAGGGATGTCAAATCTAAAGCAGATCAAACTAAGCCTTCATAATATTCTTATTGTCACCCTTTTAATCAAAATGATGAGACATGTGCATCCACAGAAAGAGGGAGCCACAGTCAGATCCAGTTTTTATCAAATTCGATGAGATGTGAGGGAAAGCAGCTAAGCTTCACTTTCAAAAATTTAAAGAAATCCTGCATCATGCAGGAAACCCTATATGAGGCTCCATTCCTTCAATCCCTCCATTGTAAAAAAGTCTACCAAAAACGAAGTCCCAAGATTTCTGTCCACTAGCACAGCTACAAAAAACACTGAACTTCAATTTGGGGATGGTGTGACATTTCTTGTCAGCATAATCTGTTCTCATCACAACAAACCCCAAATCCAATTACTGGACAATTTAACTGAACTGCTACTATGCTAACAAAATGATTCAAGAGAAGGAGGTGACCCCCCTTGAAGCCCCACCAGGATCTGATTGACAGTGAAGGAACACAAACGTGACAAAGCAAAGACATGAAGGGATGGCAATTGTTCTGTCATTAAAATTAGTCTGAAAATTTTCATGTGAAGGGTGGCTCCCGTAGCTCAGTGGGTAGGGTGCACCCAGGTGGGTGGGTTCGAACCAGCCTGGGCCAGCTAATGACGGCTGTAACAAAAAAATGGCCAGGCGCTGTGGCGGGCGCCTGTGGTCCCAGCTTCTCCGGAGGCTGAGGCAGGAGAATCGCCAAAGCCCTGGATTGGAGGTTGCTGTGAGCTGTGACCCCTTGGCACTCTATCGAGGATGACATAGCAAGACTCTGTCTCAAAAACAATTTTTTTTCATGTGAAAATGCTAAGGAAAGGGTTGGTAAGGAATACCTTCGTTTTTCCGGGATTTCACCAGTGTGACTTTGGTGGGTCTAGCGGGCTGGCTGGAGGCCAGTGACCGCCTGTCTGATCGTGGTGACAAGCTCCTTTCTCGGCTTGCACTTCTGTCCCTTGCCCAGCTCTTCTCAGTCCTTCTGTTGGGTGGGCCCCCGCGGCTCCTCCTCGGGTCGTGCACTTCCTCATCATAACTGTCTTCTTCATGATCAAATACTGGCTCAGGATCGGGACGACTGACTGGTATCTGAACTTTTTTCTTCCTTCTAATGGTCTGCAAATAAAAACATCACAAAATAAGTGGAGTGATTTTCATGTACCAGTTTTAGTTACTAAGAGAAAGGATCACTCCATTTTTCTTGTCTCATATTAATATAATACACTAAGGAATACACCATCATGGTTGTGTTTCCTGCTATCTTAATGAACAGATCTGGCTAAGAGTCAAATTATGAACAGTGGGCCTCATACAAAGCCTTTCCGTACTTCATGCATGAAGATCTTCCAAGTGTAACAATCCCAAGCTCACAGGGAAACTAACAACTGCTGGTGGTTTGAATACAGGATGGGAGTGTACTCTGATGCCCTCTATGATGCTACCGAAACCATAGCAAACTTGCAAGCCCAGCTTGATTCCTTAACAACTTGAGAATGTTATCTGTACCAAGGTACACGAATGTCTGATTAGACCTCTAACAGAGAATTTAATGTACCTTCACACTACCACTCAGTTAACCCACTTACAGTTCACCAACCACACTCTGGTCAATCTCTGTATCTCTCCGATTTGAAACTTCTGGATTAGATGCAAAATCTTCTCTCCTCTGGCATTCTTTTCCTAGTGACTCTGGTAACTCTTATTTTCTTCCTTCTCTGGACGTTCCTTCCAACTCAGCGATACCACAGCACACAGAAAAAGCTGCAGATGTCTTGGGTAACACTCCTTGTGTCCACCTGGTCTCCACCCTCTCCTGAGCTGAGCTCACTCATCAGGGCTCCCCAGTCTGCAGGAGACGTCACGCTGCCACATCTAACGGCTTCTCCTGACTCCTCCATCCTCTGCCATGACCAACTGCAGTACCATATCCCCTTCACTTGCACACTTGCTGCTCACGTCTCCTATCAACTAATTTTACCTGACAGAATTTTTGCCCTTGTTCAGCAATCCTTTTACCTATCTTATTGCCTCTCTATGCAATTTCCCCACGCAGGCACTCCAAAACCACTCCCCAAGATCCAGGCACCCAGTCTGTCTTATGGAGATTCCTACCACTCCACCCCCCACCCCCACTTCTAAATTTTTTCAGTATCTCATTTATTTGGTCTTCCTTCCTCTGGTCTTTTTTTTTTTTAGAGACAGAGTCTCATTTGGTCGCTCTCAGTAGAGTGCTGTGGCATCACAGCTCACAGCAACCTCCAGCTCCTGGGCTTAGGCGATTCTCCTGCTTCAGCCTCCAGAGTAGCTGGGACTACAGGCGCCTGCCACAACACCCGGCTATTTTTTGTTGCAGTTGGGCTGGGGCCGAGTTTGAACCCTCTGCCCTCAGTTTATGGGGCCAGCGCCCTACCCACAGAGCCACAGGTGCCGCCCCTTCCTTCTGGTCTTAAAGACCAAGTCAATCTTCTTCCTGTATGAACAGAACTCTCACATCTGAGCTCTCATTCCTACCCATCTCCAAGACCGTTCTCCATCACTTACCATCCACCCAGTTACTTGCAATTCTAATCTCTTCCCACGTACCTCAAATCAGTCCTTTGCCTAATACTCTCCCAATTAACCTTCTGTTTCTCAGTCCAGCAACTCACTTCCATGTCATCTTCTTTGTGGCTAAACTTCTCCAAAGGGCTACTCTACTCCTAATACTGCGGCTTCCTCCTATTGTTACTACCACCAAGAGCAATCAGAAAGAGCTTTTCTGAAGAAATAAGTGAACACTGAAAGATGAGCTGCAGTGGAGGTTAGCATGTGACAAGGGGAAAGTCCAAGCCTTGATATGAACTGAGAGAAGCAAGGCTGCCTCTGCCCCAGAGCACCCCCACAGCTGAGGCCCTTCTCAAGTAATGTTCACTGCAAAGCATTCTCAACTGCCTCCCGGCTCTAACATCTCACTTCTACTTCAATCTCCAACACTGTAGACCGGACTCTATCAGTACTTTCATCTTCAGAAATGATGCAGAGATAAGCCACACAGTACGGCAACCTACTAAAGGCGAGAGTGCTAAGGCCAACAATGTTTGGGTGCAGAGTTTCAGGGCACGCCACAGTTCAATGTAGGCTGCCCCACGTCCTTTCTGCTGGGCTCTGAGTGTCTGCTGGAAGGCAGACAGGTTCTGAATGGAGAGAGCAAGGCAGAGCACCAAACCCCCCCCCCCCCCCGCCTCTCCCTCCTGCTGTGTGCTCCTGAGCTAAGGCTTCACAGCAGTGGCCTCATCAGTCCTCTCCAGGGCTGGGTGGGTCAGAAACATAGGAGGGACAAAGTGGGTGAAATGCCTACTGTGCTTCTTCCAGAGTGAGAATAACATTTTAAATAAGACTTTTACATTAAATCCATTCTACGCCACATGTGTCAAATTTTAACTGTGATTTGAGGCTAGTTATCAAGCAGTAAATGAACTTCTTACTTAAAAAAGAGTAGAGTAGGGCGGCACCTGTGGCTCAAAGGGGTAGGGCAACGGCCCCAAATCCAGAGGTGGCGGGTTCAAACCCAGCCCCAGCCAAAAAAAAAGACTACTCTGAGAAATATGACATATATATTCTAGCTATATAGTAATACAGTAACATTTAATGAACTCTGAACAATTCTACCAAAAAACCCAGATTTTCTTCTCTGCTCAAGTTATCACAGTAACAAGGAAAGTAGCTATTGATATATGCTTCAAGAGAAAACACAAAACTTACCCAGTAACAAATCTTATACCAGAAAATAAGGCCACGTAATTCAAACTGACTACATGCCAAGATCCAGTCTAACTTCAGTACATTCAGTGTCCTTATCAACGAGGAGGACCCGCTCTCAGAAGTGCGTCCCTGTGTGCACAGCAGGGGTCACTCCGCAGACCTTCGCGCAGCCTGCTGCACACACGGGCAGCGCAGCACAGCCCACTGCTCCCGCCTGCAGTGGGTGCAGCAGGTGAGTGCACTGAGTACTATGGGAACCTGCAACACAATGGCATGTATCTGTGTCTCTAAACTCATCTAACCGTGGAAAAGGTTCACTAAAGATCCTGTAATCTTATGGGACCCCTGTTGTATTTGTCATTCTTTGTTGACTAAAAATATGAGAATGAAACATTAAGCCGTAAAGAGGTAACCATTCAACTATTCCCTTTTCTTTTTTAACTAAATAACCCTGGGATCTGAATTCTGAGAAAATGCACACAATGGTGACAAAACACAATACTCTTGGAAGAATTATTCTTAAATACAAACAAAACAACTGACTTGGGAAATACTGTTTCCCTTTTCATTTTCTTCAATGGAAAGACAGAATTCAAACGCCAGAAACAGAACAATAAAGTTGGTACTTTAACATGTTAAATATTAAAAAATACTTACAATCTTTGCATTTTTCCCACTTTTTCTTAGTTGTTGAACAGCAAAAGCGTGTTCCACGTTATCCATTGAAACTCCATTAACCATTGCAACTCGATCGTTTTCCCTAAAGGGGAAAAAGTAACCAAAATAACATGTTACAAAAAAAAAAATTACAAAGAGTTTATAAAGAACTTTTCAAAACAGGTACTTCTAAAAAGTTCTAACTATGGGCTAATTAGTCTGTCTCTTTTCATATCAATGAGGAATACTTGCGGCTCGCTCAGGAGCATGCTCAGTGAGGAGCTCACATGAGCGCTTGACATTTCTTACCCACTGACATGGGGCTTCCCCGAGGACTGAATGAGCAGCACAATATCCAAAATGATGTCTGATGATACATTTAGAGAACATTAAACAATACTAAGTCTTATAGTTGGAAAGAGTTATTTCCTTTTGAAAAAATACAGACTCTCCTTTTCATTTTCTTTTAATCCTATTGATTTTTTCTTTACTTTGGCTAGTATGTCTCCCCCCCCGCCCCATTTTGCTAATCTCCTTACCAAACAAAAAGGGCAAGACTTGGGATGAGAGGTTCCTGAAGGATGGGCTGTACTTATAACTGGGTTGCAAATTTTCTTTTTCACTATTTGTAAGTTACCTTCTGTTTAAAGTAAGTGACACTTTAAATAGAGAGAGAGAGCGCTTCCTTCTTAATTAAATAAGTGTATGTTAACTTAAGAAACAATATTAAATAAACCATGGCCCAGGTGGCGTGAGCACAGCAAACCGGCAGGACGGCAGCCCGAGAGGGAGGCAGACACGGAGGAGGAGCTTACTGCAGCTGGCCTTCGGCAGGGCCTCCTTTCAGCACGTCAGAAATCACTATTGAGGTTTCCCCACTCTGAAAATGAGGATTATCTCTTCCACCAGATATTGCAATTCCAAATCCAAATCCAGGAGCCTAAAAGAATAATTACAGTGACATGCTGCTATCAAGGACAGAAATAATCATTTGTTATAGCATACTCTACAATTTAGAAAAGTTAAAATATAAAAACTGCAACTTTGAATAGTAAGATGCCAAAAGATATATATATATATATATATACAGTAAAAAAAAACCCTGCAATTTTTACCTATGATCCACAATCATTTCTCTGTATGATTACAGGTAAGAATTATCTATCCTTATACAAGCATACATACTCTAATTAATGAAATATTGGACACAGAGAATATTAAAAATTGACAATTACATCATTGCTTTATGAGAACTAAAACACATTTTAAAATTCTGAAAACTAAGATTCTGAATTTATTTCTGATTATTAGAAGGGGCCCTGAAGGGACTGGCAGTGCCCAGAGTGATCACCACAAATACTGGCAACTAATTTAGAAGAAGACAGACTTAATTAGCATATACCCAATCTCCCATTTCACATAACAAACCTTGCACACTGCACACACTGTGTACAACAAAAGTGTATATCAATCATATCTAACATTTCAAAATTATACTTTTAACGAAAGCAAATTATAATAAGCTACATACTTCTGAAAGAGCTAACAATCTTTACTGCAATGATTACAGACAGACATACAGAAAAAAGTTAAAATATTACCAAATTATTAAAAAAATTACTAAATCTCTTGACTCAGCACCTGTAGCTTCGTGGTTAGGGCGCCGGCCACATACACCAGGGGCCAGCAGGTTCGAATCCAGTCTAGACCAGCTAAACAACAATGACAACTGCAATGAAAAAAATAGCCAGGCCTTGTGGTGGACACCTGTAGTCCCAGCTACGTGGTAGGCTGAGGCAAGAGAATCACTTAAGCTCAAGAGTTAGATGTTGCTGTGAGCTGTGACACTAAAGCACTCTACCAAAGGTGACTCTGTCTCAAATGAAATTCTTACTGAATCTCAAAGAGATTCATCCCATTCCCTAGAAAGGAAATGAAGTACTCAAGAGTACATCATACATTTTCCTAAGGCTCCAGATTCACTAAAGCAGAAATGTGTTTTTGTGTAAAGTTATACGATCCGAACTACTTTACGATACAAAGCACACAAATTCCAGGATCACATACATGTAATAGAAAAGTCACTTCAGTAGTCAATTTAGATAATTATGGATATTCACATTTCATTTTACACCAAAAACTGGACGAAAGGTAGTTTCCTAATGGACAAGTGGAGAGTGCGACCCGAGACCCTATCAAGGGATGCCTGTGCTGCTTGCGTGGACAGCTGCTGGCCTGGCCTGTACTCTGGGTAAACGTCATCCACGAATGAGAGAAGAGCACGCCTTAGTCTTTTGAAAAACATTGGGCCTGTGAGGCAAGTCTTTCAAATTATGACACATTTCACCACACAATATTTTAAAAAATCATGTGTTAACATAACCATCACTCTATCAGAAAAGTTTTTGAGGATGGCACCTGTGGCTCAAAGGAGTAGGATGCCAGCCCCATATGCCGGAGGTGGTGGGTTCAAACCCAGCCCTTGCCAAAAAATGCAAAAACAAACAAACAAAAAATAAATACATATTTTTAAAAGCTTAAAAAAAAGTTCTGAAAAGTCTTTGAGCTCAAGGTGGAAGATAAAAGTTTTCCAAATTTTAATTTTGGTTTAAAATTCAATTTTCATGCTGGGCAAGGAGGATCATTTGAGCTCAAAAGTTTGAGGCCAGCGTGGGCAACATAATGAGAACCCATTTTTTTTTTTTTTTTTTGAGACAGAGCCTCAAGCTGTCACCCTGGATAGAGTGCTGTGGCGTCACAGCTCACAGCAACCTCCAGTTCCTGGGATCAAGCGAGTCTTCTGCCTCCGCCTCCCAAGTAGCTGGGATTACAGG